>JABUQX010061459.1:12500-31989 GCA_015478945.1 Trachelipus rathkii
GATAATAATAATAATAATATTATATAATATAATAATAATTAATAATAATAAATAAATGAATAATAATAATACTAAATAAAATAAAAATAATTAATAATATAATAAAATAAAATAATATATAATATAATAATAATAATAATAATAAAATAAATAATATAATAATAAAAATAATAATAATAATAATAATAATAATAATAATAATAATAATAATAATAATAATAATAATAATAATAATAATAATAATAATAATAATAATAATAAATATTAAAAATAAAGATTAATTATTATCATACTATCTCATAAATAATAATAATAAAAATGTAAATAATATAATAATAATAATAATAATAATAATAAATAATTAATAATGAATAATATAATAATATAATAATGAATATAATAATAATAATAATAATAAATAGATAATAATAATAAAAATAATAATAATAATAATAAAAATAATAATAATAATAATAATTCAATAATATTATATTGTTTATTAATAATTTTATATTTGCAAATATTGTTTTAATGTGTAGTTCAAATTCAAGAGAGATTTTACGAATTATTAACAAAAAATCTTTGAAACGAATGAAAATAGATTCAAATATTTTAATAATTTATAATTCAAATTATTTAATATTTAAACCAAAATGTTGTAATTAAACTTAAGCTTGAATTAAGATTGCAATTCACTATTTAAATTTGTAGTTACAAAGTTTTTCGGCTAATAAAATAGTTATTGAAAAAATTCGTAAATATATATATAGTTTATTATAAATATATATATATATATATATATATATATATATATATATATATATATATATATATATATATATATATATATATATATATATATATATATATATATGTAATATACATATATATATATTATATGTCAGGGCGCTCCGTGGCCTGGTTGCAGGTTTGTGCAACCTACCAATTTTTATACAACTTGCAGTTAGTGTTGCAATTATTTTAGTTATTTTTTATTTTTTTAATTTTTTTAGTGAGGATTAAGTATAAAGAAATTAAATTGGCATCTTATTATTATGACACGTCCAATGATTTCATTATTATTTAATTGATGTGTTGACGGCCATGCAATAAAGTTCTTCCAAATTGTCAAACCAACATGAATTGTTGCAGGACACTTTAATCAACACATTCAGTATATCATTTTTGAGGAGAAAATGTGTGTGAAAATATGACCGCGTGGAACGCTTTATACTTACAACTTGCGGTTGCATATCAAGAACAACCGCGTTTGTTTTCAATCAGAAATTCAAATTTGTCCATACGAAAACAATTCGGAAATTACTCCTAATGTTTCCAATATTAACGGTCTCAACCGAACGAACGAATATGTATTCTGCTTGCGTTTGTCAATCTCTTGCTTTTATAGTATTATAGATCTCTTCTCTCTCTCTCTCTCTCTCTCTCTTCTCTCTCATTAGAAGAAAATGCAACAATCTCTCTTCTCTCGTCTCTCACTGCTCCTCTCTCTCCTCTCTATCATCTATCTATCTATCTATCTATCTATCTAAGTCTATCTATCTATCTATCTATCTATCTTATCTATCTATCTCTATCTATCTATCTAACTATATATAGTATATATATATATAGATAAATTATATATATATATAATATATATAATAATAGATATAGATATATTATTTACAAATACATTAATAGGTAATATATGTTTTATATATATGCCTCAGGTCGATATCGCTCATTTTTTTTTTTTTAAATCTACTTATCGAATCAAATTTTCAAAGCCTCCTGTATTCGAATATTTTTATTTTATTTGCATTTATTTTTTTTTAGGGATTTCAGCGGATATTAATATAACTATAAAATATATATTTACATTATAGTTATATAGTTAAGTAAAGTTATGCTTTAGAGTGTATTAGTTAAATAGATTTTAACTATACATAAGCAAAGCTTAGCCTATGAAGGTTTTAATTAACTTTACAAAGATTTTGAATTTTTTTTTTTAAGATATGTTTTAGAGGTGTGAAGCTGTTTTAATAACAAAGTTTCAATTTGACTTAGGCATTTTCTACTTCAAATTTTATGAAATGTTTCGAATTCATCTACACTCGATGTATAATATAATATTGGACGGTGACGGCGGATAATCGACATCGATCCCATATAATATATCTATATAAATATAACTAAGTATATATATATATATAATAATATATTATAATATATAAATTTAAAATAAAAAATATATAATATAAATTATAATTTTATATTATATATTAAATATATTTTTTGTGTGAAATGTCAGATGCAACCACCTATAAATTGTACGACGAGCCCGCCCTGATATATATATATAAATATATATATAAATATAAATATAAAATATATATTATAGTATAATATTATATATATATTATATATATATATATATAAATATATTATATATGATATATATATAATATATATATGTATAATGCAACCGAGCTTGATACGTAGCTGATTAGCATCGGACTTCTTGCAGATGTGATGACTTTCATGATTCTTCTAAAGTCTTGGACGAAATAGACCTTGGGTGGACAGGGTGCTCAAAATATTTCAGAAGGGAGGCAGAGAATGGATTTTAGTGAGGACCTTAAATTCAGCAAATGACTGCTTGAAGCTAACTAACGACCAGCAACTCCTCTAACAAGGACGAGTCTTTTTCTTCAGCATAGGCAGAATTTGTTGAACTCGTTCATAAAATATAATACACCTCTCCCTAGTTCTGCGGCTGTAGAGCGAATATTTAGTATTGGTGGGGGATATTTTGAGGGGCAAAGACGGTCAGCCCGCACTGCTTTTAATTTTGAGCAGCTAATCTTTTTGAAAGTTAATATGGATCTCTTGTCCTTTGAAGACGACATTGAGGAGGAAAGTGGAAAATCTTGAAGATTTTTGGTAAATATCTCATTTCTTTTTGCATATAAATATTAATAAAGTAAATTTTTTGTAAAGGATTATATACCTATTTAGTATTTATTATTTAAAATATTTTGGTGAAGTGCAGGACGTGCGGACCATTGCGAATATGCGGAGGTTTGATGTCTCTGTAATATGTGCGTGGAGGAGCACTAGCGGACTACGTTCTTCTCTGAGGTGCTGTAGGTGCGCTATCGGACTAGCCCTAAATGAGCGGGTACCCACTGCTGAATATATATATAATATAGTATATATATATTATATAATTATATATAATATATATATATATATATATATGATATATATATATATATATTTTTTTAGTTAATATATATATATATATATATATATATATTATATATATATAAATATATATATATTTAATACATATATATATATATATATATATATTTATAATAATATGTATATATATTAATAATATATAATATATATATATATATATATATATATATATATATATATATATATATGATATAATATATATATATATATATATTATATATTATATATATATTATAATTAGTTGACTATATAATATATATATACTATATATATAATATAATATAGTATATATATATATAATATATATTATATATATATATATATGATATATATATATATATATAATATATATAATATGATATATATATATAAATTAATTTTTCAGTTAATTTTTTCCTGTATGATTTAAGTGGAAGTAAGCGAAGAGAGAGAGAGAGAGAGAGAGAGAGAGAGAGCAGACGATGAGAAGAGAGAGAGAGAGTAGAGAAGAGAGAGAGAGAAGAGAGCAGAGAGAGAGAGAGAGGAGAGATAATATTTAATATATATATATGATATATATAATATATATATATAATAGTATATATATATATATTATATAATATATTTATATATATAATAAATATATATATATCAATATATATATATATATCATATAATATATTATGCATCTATATATTATTATATATATACTATATATATAATATATATAATGCATATATATTATATATAGTATATATATAGTATATATATTAATATATATCATAATATATATTATATATTTAGTATATATATATAGCTATATAATATATAAAATTATTAATATAATATATTAGAGAGAGAGAGAGGAGAGAGAGAGAGAGAGAGAGAGAGAGAGAGAGAGAGAGAGAGAAGAGAGAGATGAGAGAAGGTGTTGGAGAGAGAGAGAGAGAGAGAGAGAAGTACCGTTCATTCACGTTTGTGAGAATGAACTAGAAATGATAGAACGTGATTATGAATGGCTGGTCTCATGATTTGTTCCTCAAGGAAGTTTTATAGATTAGACAGGTTCGATAAGTCGCATTTTAAAAGCGATTAAATAATAAAATTGAGAGATATTGGGGAGAGGTAGTGAGAGTAAGAGTGTTGATAAGTCGGAAATCCTAAACCTCTTCAGAAGAGACGTATGAGAAAAACCAACCCAAATTTGCCATGCATTCTACATTGAAGGACCAACTATTTTTCCTCCAAAACGCAGCAGCAACAGCAGTTGAGGTAATATGTAAAAATATGATTATTATATATATATGTATATTATATGTATATAGTATACTATATATTATAATATATATATAGTATTTAGTATTAATTAAGGTATTGCTATAGTATTTATATATTAATAGTATTATAATATATATATAATATATATTATCATATAGGTATTATTATTATAATTTGATATATGATATTATTTATGTATGTTATATAATAAGATATAATGTATATTATATTTATAGTATATACTAGTATATAGTATTTATATATATTATATATATATATATATTATTATAATTTATACTAGCTCACTATATTGTGTATATATATTATATAGGTAAGTATTCTATTTTATAATATATATCTAGTAATCTGGCTAGGTTTGTAGGCTAGTTTATACGGCAATTTCAGTTGATCAGTTAATGTTAGGTTCTTTTTACGGAACAGTGAGTCAACGAGCCTCTAAAATGGAGTATTGTAACCTCTTTTTTAAGGGTGCTCGAGCCGAGGGTGACGAAGGGGGGGACGTGTTCATACCCGGAGGGTGTCGAGAACCCTCCCGAGACACCCAAAGACCAAGCGGTTCCGGAGACCATTCCCGGAGGGGGGGATTAGTCGCCACCGTAGTAGTCCATCCCTTAGAGGCCGAGAGACCTCCGACTCCCTGATCATCGGGGGAGCGACTACCCGTGGTATGTCGTTAGTGATTATGCGATCAAAAAAACAATAATCCCATAATGGATAATTTGGGGACATTTATTCGCATCAATCTATTCGTACTCTATAAATATCTCAAAACCATTTTGGACATTTGATTTACTATATATTATATATAGTACGTATTATCATATATATATATATATATATAAATATATATTCGTGGTTGCTTAGTTTGTATGTTGTTGTTATGTATTTACTATATAGTCTAATATGAGTTTATTTATATATATATTAGTATAGTTATTGTCATATATTTAAATTAAGATTTTTAGTATGCTACTATAGCAGGTTAGAACACTCAATCCCAGTAAGCTCAAATGAAGATCAAAACTTTATATATTATATATTAGCTATTAGAAATTTTTTAGCACTCGTATTTATATCATATAATAGAGAATTAATTATTTGAGTTCATATATTTATCTTATATGATACTAATAATTAACTATATATAGGCTTAGTATTATAGTTCTAGTATCTTATTATTATAGTTTATTGTTTATACTATGTTATATGTTTTATGTTTTATTATTTTTTTTATTTATTTTTTTTTTTTTTATTTTGTTGTTTAATTTTATTAATTTTTTGTAATTTTTTTTTTTATTTTTTATTTTATTTAGACAAACTAAACTATGATGATTTAAAAATATATATATATATTTGTGATATATATATATATATATATATATTATAGTAATATAATATATACGTTTATATTAAATTATATATAAACGTATCGATTAGAATATCGATATTTTTGATAAGATTAATTCGATATTCGATCTAGCATATCAATAATCGATAGATATCGATATTGAATAGATATTCGATATCGATATTGATAGATATCGATATCGATATATTGTATCGATCTAACTGTCATGAAAGTCGGAAGGTCAAAGTACCAGAAACTTAAGTTTACCATTATATATAAGTGTATATTATAATACTATATATTTATTACATATTATATATACTAATATCTTATAGATATAGAACTACATTTATAGCTAGGTGTGATGAGTATTTTTGTTGATCATGTTTTTATGTTATGTTTATGTTTATCGTTTAGTGTTTTACGTGTTTACTGTTTACTGTTTTATGTTTATGTTTAAATGTTAATGTTTTAATGTTTTAGTGTTTATTGCGCATGGTGGTGTGTGGCGTGTTGGATAACTTAGTCTGTCGCACATAATGAAAATGCAGAACAAATCATATATATGATAAACTCGTTCGAAATAGAACGTTTTTAAATCGACGATAAATCTACGACTTTTTTTAACCAATTTATTCAATTTATATTAATCTCGCACATGGACGCGGAGGGATTTTTAAGGTTCTTTTCATTTATAGTCTTCATCTATGGAAAGTAGTTTCCGTCTGTCTCTGTCTTATTATTGTTTGTATTTTCTTCATTTATTATAGATTCATAGAATTTCTCTGATTTGTGTTATTATAGCATTTTTAATTATTTATTGTTTTTCTAGTTTGTATATTGATGTCCTTGTGATTTAGGAGTGAGTTTTACTAATGGGAGAGTTTCTTATTGATAAGTGCTTCATGTCATTATTTATGTTTGGCTCACGTCTTCTCGTTTTATTATCTATTGTTTCCCCGATTTATTCGCTTGTGTTTGCAGGACTTTTGTACACGTGTGAATTTGAATGATAACTTGCTTATTTTTTGTTATTGTCAAATTTCGGTTTTTGTAATTTTTGTTTAAAAGTCTATTGTATTTGGTTAATATCTTAGATTTTCCGAATTTGTAGTTTTATCCCGTGTTGACTATTTAGTATATATTTTTTGATTAATAAATTGGCTATGTGTGTGATTTTAGATTTTCCTCAATTTAAAAAAGATTTTTTTTCGCTTTATTTAAACCTTGAAAAATTATGGTTTTAGGGTAGTTTAAATTTATGAATAGTCTAGTAATGGTTTTTAATTTTCGGATTCCAAGTAATATTTCACTACATACAGCAATAAGCCAACTGGAGACCTAATGTAGTACAAATCAAGTCCCCTTTTGAATTGTGTAGTTTGATTATGTCCAGGAAAATCAATGAATGTATTTGATTATGAGGAAGCCTTTCTTTCTATACTGAAAAATAGGGGGTTTATTTTAGTGTTTTACTTTCCAATGTATTAGTACGTCCGAGTAAGGAAAACTTGCATGCTAGGAATGTTCACATCTTAATTATTGAGGAGTTAGATTGTTTATATATAGTCATGAGAATTCTTTCAATGGGTTAAAGTTGACGGGTAAATGTAAAAGAAGTCGTGCCACGTATCTAAATCACTACATTTGCAAGATCGGTATATATTGTAAATGTGGTTTCTTTCTAAAAGCTCTAAGTTGTATATGTAGTGAAAGTACATTGGAATCCGAAATTAATAAAACAATACTAGCACCTTTATAAATTTAAACTATACCCACTAAAACCATAATTTTATCAAGGTTTAAATAAATGCGAAAAATCTTTAATGAGGAAAATATGAAGATCAACAATAATATCATCTTATTAAACAATGAATATATCACTAATAGTCAATTTAACACGGATATAACCTACAAATCGGAAAATATCTTAAGCAAGATAACAATACATATAGAATCTTCTTAAAAATTTACAAAAAATCCTAAAAATTGACAAAACAAAATCAGCTAAATATATGTTTCAATTCTCCGTGTTAAGTCCGTGCAACATAGCAATTACATTGGTGGAAAAAATAGATATAATAAATGAATCAGAGATTGTAATATTATATTTTGTTGAATATGAACTTCTCCATTAGTACTCAATCGCTAAATGATAGGACAATCAATAAGGCCACATAATGCACGCCTAAATAATTTAAAACTGTTAAATAACACAAATTCAAAAACTTCTATCTGAATCTGCTATATATATAATGAATACATAACAATATAAGCAGATGACAGGGGACCACATTTAACTTTTGAAAAGCTTACAAATCTCTCCGCGTCATGTGCGAGATTAACAACTTCAAATGGCAGAGACAGAAATTTGGAAGGTCGCAAACCAACCATCCGCGGAAACTGATGATGGATTAGCTGATCACGCAATCCTTGTCTTTTTCTCTAGCTGTGACGCTCAAAAATAGGAGAGAGTGCCTCACGAAAGCTTGGAAGTGTTAAGGAGAAAAATTGTTTTTATTAATTGTTTTGTAACCTTTGCTTAGTTTATTTAGATTGTGTAAAAAAGAAGTTTTTAGAAGTGGATTTTTTTATTAGTGAAATAATTTAAGGGTAATACCTGAATATATATTTACTATATATACTTTATATATATATATATATAATTACTATATATTATATATAATATATATAGTTATATATATATATATATATATATTTTTACTAAATTTATAACTATTATATATATATATTTATATGATATATATTAGATGATATATATAATATACATACTATATATAATATTAATATTTTATATTTATTACTATAATTTTCTTGTATTATAATATATATATATATATTATATATATTATTATATGTATAGGTTATAATATAATGTATATTATTATAATATTGTAGGTTAAATTTTTACAATTTAGCTGCGCCAGATATTTCTTTCGAAACTTAGAGACCTAGTTCCAAGGAATACGAGATTAAGTATCGTAATTCTTAATGGAAAATTTCACTGTTTTTTATTTTTGATTCGAAGTGAGGATCCGTTTGTAGGAGTCATTATGCTTAAGTTAAAATATTGGATAAGTTTAATTATAGGAATGAGAATATAAAACGGGTTATTAAATTAAAGTTTATAAATTAGATATTTGTTGTAATTAACAATATAGTGCTGTGTTATTGCGATATGTATCCTTATTACTATTGCCCCACATACTGATGTGCGTGATTGTAATTTCTTCAGCTGATAATTTGCAAATTGCTCAGTTCGTTTTTAGAATATTTGTAACAATTTTTAGTGAGTGGGTTGGTTCTAGCTATTGGCACGTAATTCTTTGTAACCATTGCTTTGTTAACTTATGAATGCTTAATATACCTATTTTTTCCATAATCTTTTAAGAACATTAATATTAACTTTAAAATATTAACTCTTTCGTGTACAGTCTGAAAAGAATACTACATCAAGAATGTAAAGATCATGTATAAACTTATATGAAGAGAGATGATAGTTAATACTTAAATATTTATCTTCGATTGTATCTGTTAAAAGATAATGTAGAGAAAGTATATGAGTCATGCTATCAAATTCATTTTTTAAGCCATTTTGCGTTTGGGAAATATATGTGAGATTATTATAAATTGATAGATTTTTTTATTTTTTTGTTTAATGTAAGCGCGAGTCTAGAGTTATTCTCTTCATGGATATTACTTACATATTTTTTTTACTTTTAGTTAAATAGCTAACATGAAAATTGCAAGAACAAGAAATGGAGGAGAGAATCATTTTGTGAGAGTTTATACCTATCTGGCGTATAGGTGTGGGCTAAAAGAAAAAGAGGCGACAAAACATAAACAGTATGATAATGTTTTTGGCAACGTAATTATTTAATTTATTTATATTCTGAAATAAATTTTTTAACTAAATGAACTCCCCAGGGTAAATCGAAAAGATGGAAAGAGTGGTGTCTCTCGCTTCACGATGGACGGACGGACTTTTTTTTTTTTTTTTTTTTTGTTTTTTTTAACATTTCGTTTCTAATGATTTTATTTCATACGCTGATTCCAATATCTTATCTATTTTCTGGTCAATGATTTTTTTCAGATATCCTTTTTTTTTTTCGTTGCTAATTTAATAATACGTCGATTCCCAATATCTTTATCTGTTTCCTGAACGAGTTAGTTTTTCGAGATATCTTGGCTTTGCTATATGTACAACTGCCATTCTATTATTCTATATATATTTTTATAGATATATTCTTAAGAGCACTTTGTATTATGATTTACTATATTTAGTTAGTATTTATTTTATATTAGTATTAAATATTCTATTAGTATTACTATTATTATATATATATTTATGATATTATATATCATTTAGTAATGCTAGTATTAATTTGATTTATTTAGGTTATAACTAATATATTGACTTCTTTCCGAGGCAAATTAAGGTTTTTTATGGTATATTTAACTTATATCTCTCTAATTATTTATTATTTATCTTATGTTATTAATTAAGTTTAATTTATGCGTTATTTATTTGTATTTTATATTTATATATGTATATTTGTATATTATCTTTATATTCTATAATTCTCGTTATTTTCTAGCTGCCTTATTTATGTATCTATTACGGCCTATTCTTTTTAATACCTATATTCTATATCTTCCTGCTTAATATTGTATGCAGCCTTGATCATCGATCTGTTTGTTACTCCAGGTTCTCGGGTTTATTTATTCATCGATAATGGACGTCTTCCCCTTCTGACCCCTTGTTATATCTGACGGGAAGTATCGTCTCCCAATAGTGTTACTACAACATAACAAAGTAGGAGATAGACAATGAAATGGTTGATTATTTGCTGTTTTAAATAAAATCCCTAGTTTTCTACTGCAGTATATTTTAATGTATTTAAAGTTAAAGGATTATCCTATTGATCTCTGAATTATCTTATCAGTATAAAGCTCTTTCATGGTTAAATCTTATTAAATAAGTGTCTGTATGTAGTTTTTTTGGATTTTAATATTCTATCCTGTAGATAAGGAATTTCTTAAAATTGAATTTAATATATTTATCTTATTCATTTTATTCGCTCTTGGGCAAGAGAACAGTAAGGAGAGAGAGAGAGAGAGATAGAGAGCAGAGATGTGTTCTATTGTTAAGGTATTTGCTAATCACATTGATTGTCGAGAGTTGTGGTTTTTTTTGTTACTTGATAATGGTATGTCGGATTATATCCGAGTGAATAATTAAATGTGTTCTTTGCAATAAAGGTTTTATTGATTTTTCTACTTGTAAACGACACACTTGGAAGAAATTCATCGGTGTTTTCACTTATATGTTAATTATTATAGATATTTTTGATTTGATCAAGTTTGCTATTTAATCGTAATGTATTTGGTGAATTATTATAATGTCTTGCATTTAGTTCGAGTGAGTTTTTATGCTTATATACTTGTGACAAAGATAGTTCTTTATGCGTGATCTAGTTATCTTTATAATTGAGAGTAAAGTAGTGCTTTATGTATTATAGTTTTATTGATACGTCATAATGGTCATTTCTCGATCTATCCTATTTTATATATCTTATGTTAGTTGTCGTGTGCGCCGTTATACGCCGATATGATTGTTTTAGTATAGCCCGTCTTGTTGATATGCTAGTGAGAATATCTATTAACAACGCTCATTTATAAATTTATTTACATATAGAATGATATGTTATCACAAAGTAATTTTGTCTATTCGTTATTTCGGTAAAATTTTCTTTATAAAGTATTTTTTTCTTTATAGCTTTTTATTACGTCTGTATATTCTTATTTTTTTAAGGTATTTACCATTTGGGCTTTGGATTTTATTATCTTGTTTACAGAAGGTGTATTGGTGTAATGGTTTGTGAAGTTATCCTACCTTGATCATATATTTATTATTACTATAGTTAATATTATTGTTTGTTTTCATAATTATTATTTTATTGTATTATTGATTGTATTCATGAATATTAGTATATACCTCTGTAATTTTTAGTGATATATTTTCTCTCGTTAATTAAGTAGCCTGTAGTAGTTTTTAATCTATAACTTAGCTATGTAAGCACTTAAAATAAACTTGATAAAATATAATTATTAGGCTTTTTTGAAAGGCAGTTTTATATTTATTAAAGTCCTGCATCCATATAATAGAGGTACTGCGAGTAGAGTTTTATCTAAGTTATTTATTTTATATATTTGTTAAGACTGTCATGGAGGTTGGTAACTAATTAAACCAGAAACTACAGGTAAAAATAGAAATTTGGAGCTTGTGAAAAATACAGATCACGAATGAGCACATGGGAAGGTAAAGACGTTATATATTTTAATTTCGATTCAACTTCCTACACTGACTTATAAAAGTACTGTAATAATAATATGAATACGTAGTAGTTAATATGAAAGCTTGTATTATAAAGAAGAGAACTAACAGAGCCTGACACCATATTAAAACAGAACGAATAAAAATGAGCGGTTTACAGAAGTGGAAAGTGAGGAATTGGTGAGACAATGAAAGAAGAGTGGATGCACATTAGGTTTGAGTCGAGTTGTCGAAGGGAGTAGATGTGGAAGATGCTGGGTGGAGAGGAGTGTTGCCGCGGAGAAGTGAAAGATAGAGCATGTGAGACGACCAATCATGTATGTATGAATTAAGAAATTGTAAGGAAGCTCGAATAAAAAATAATGAGTAGATACATGGCTAATCGGAGAAGCGAATACGCTGTGTTTCACTAAAACGAGCCTTTGGATGTATTGTTTATAACGGCAAGAAATGATAGTCAATAAATCAGAGAATAACGATATGAACGAGCGGTAGAGAGAAGATGAAAGAGAGAGATGAGAGTTGTGCAGCACGAGTGAGACTGAGTAAGGAGGAGAGCTGTGGATGGGTATTAATAATGGGACGGTAAGAAGGGTGTATATGGAAGATAATTGAAGGTGAAAATATAAAATTTTTGATCCTTGATATATATGTTTAGTCCACTTATTATATTTCTAAATCTCTATTGTATTTTCTATCAATCGGTACTGTTTGATTGCAAAAATTATTTCATTTTTATATAAGTTAACTAATAAGGCAGTTACGAAAAATGATAAAAAATGTATTTACTAATTAAGTAAGTCTATCTTTGAGATTGATGGGATCAATAAAGACGAGACCTTTTGGTCCTTAGATAGTAGTAGATGTAGTAATGTAAGAGTATAGTGAGTATGTGAAAGGTGTGAGAGGTAATGCTAGTTATGAACGTAGAGAGAGAGAGATGAGTGATGAGAAGAGGTGTTAGAGAAGAGATGTCTATGAGAAAATCGAGTGTGTATCTGTGATCAGGATTGTGTAAGTAATTATACATAAGAATGCGTGATGGCTTAATTTTTTGTAAAAAATAAATCTTTCTGTTTGACTGTTTTATGTGTACAGTGCCTAGGGGGATGGGAAGTATTTAGGAGGATAATGCACATAGGAGGTGTACGGTTACAATGCGAACTGTGCACGAAAAGTCATTGATGTTCTAGAGCAACAGAGATTCGGAATGGCAGGCTGAGTTGCACGTAGATAGAATCAAGTGTATAGAGCGTTGCAGTGGTCGATTGCGTTGTGGTTAATATATGCCTGGTTGAGAGGCATAGAATCGTAGGAGGAACAAACTATCCTCTAATTACGCATGATATAGAATGTCAGTGGGTTGATTAGAGTGGAGTCTGTGGGACATTGAATGAAGAGTGTGAGCAGATTACAAAGGTAATTGCAGCTAGACGTTATTCTATAACCAACGAAGATGGAGTATAGAATTTCTTGGTAAATTTGTGCGAAATATTTTACAGGGGGCATATATCATCGCTGATTAAAATTCGTGTATAAAAGTCAAATGATGCTATTAATATAATCTATTCAGACTGAATTGATAAGAGGATGATATGACAATCGATCAGGAAGCTGAAAGAATGGCACGAAAATGATAAGGACGATACTTTATGTGACATGAGGGACCTATTCCATCGTTTACTAGACGTTATCCATCAAAACGAGGATAGACATATAACGTAACATTAAAATATCATATAAATTTATATATATGATCTGTGAAATTCGTTATTTAAAAATATATAAATGCTAGATTATTTGAACAAGAATTGTAATTCTACTGTAAAAGATCAAATTGGAGTAAATGATTCACTTGTAAAATTTGTTTAGTGAGTGCAAGTAATTGTAATATGAATTAATAATATATCGACATTATAAAGTATATACTGCCAAGTTTAGTGGAATGTTTTGTGCATAAGAATTTAAATCAGTGAAGTATAAAATTTCATTTAATAATTAAGTGTTAATTGTTTTAATATTATTGACTAATTTAGAGTGTATTGTATTTTATTTGTAATAATTATCTCTCACATAGAGTATATTTAATTTATTCGTATATGTGATATAATTAGTAGTTTGAATTTAACATGTGAGAGATTAGAGATTAGTTGAAGGTAACTACATTGGTGTAGCTATACTGAATGTAAGAATTAATAGAGAAGAAAGTTATTGGTTCACTTTCTTCAGTTATTGGTAAACATTATTATTTCCCTCACCATTTCTGAATATTGAATTATAATAAGTTATTTATAAAGCGTAACCTAAAGGTGAAAAGCTTAAACAATGACCGAACGCATTTATTTGCGTAATTTTATGTGCTGTTTCTCGTTGTAGTATGGATTATGTTTTTCAAATATAGACAATTGAAGTGTTTATTTGCGTGGAAAACAAATGATAAAATAATAAGTGAAGTTGATCAAAGGGAGGGTGAAATTCTACAATAGGAGATGGATAGATGTATGGTATTGAATAGTGTCCTAGCAGGCACATATTTTGTGTGACTTAATCATTAGGATTGGGTTAGGAATCGTAGCTAACTTCGTCTATAGTAATGAAAATGAGCATATCTAGAATTCAATAAGTTACAAGATAAAATCTCCATTTTTTAAATAGATTAAAGAGATGTTTAATAATTAATTGTCTTAGTGTCATTATGAAATATAGAAGCTGAAACGGTAGAATGCTATTTGCAAATATGTTAAGATTAGCGAAAAATTGATAGAGATCGATAATTTGGATGGGTAGGGTTATGAAATGAGAATAAGGGAAACTTTAAATTTATTCTGAGTGTGTCAACATGCGACTTGAGTCAATGATGGCAGGAATATAAAATGTTCCCTTAATATAATTCTTAAAAAAAGCTCGTTATGAGGTGTTATAATGTCTGTACAAATAAATCGTCTATTTCGTAAATAAACGTTTATTGAACATGGTGTATACAACTGTATAGTTCAGAGTATATGGGGTGCTATTGGGATCCAATTAAGATGCATAGCTGGCGATCGAATATCATAAATATCTGCTTTTATGTAAACTGTCATTTTGTTTGGTACAAGAACGACTATTAGATACTATTCCAACAAAAAACCAAAACAACCTGCGCCAATTTGAAATTACATATATGAAGTGTTAAAACATTAAGATCTATATAAATTCTTAATTCAAAATTATGAGAGAATTTGGAAACTGGCCTGAAACATAAATTATTTAAAAAAATAATTATTAATCGGCAGTCTCAATCATAATTATATGATAAAAGAGACTCATGTGATATTATATTTCTAACAGTATTTTATCCAAAGCACGTCAGATATACACAATAAAAGACATAAGGAAGAGAGACCTATGAGTCTACAAGTGAACTAGACACAGACAAGCATTTCCAGCCAGTTTGATTACGATATATTATAATGCTGAATATCTGGGAATGTTGGAATGTTTTATTTTATTATTTCTGAATTCGTTTGTAATTGAGATGTTTTGATTTAATTTGCTTAATATTTTACTATTTCGGAAAATTTCTAGGTTGATAGGAACTTTATTAGTGTGACGGTTAAATGAAGGTAAAGTACGACAAGTATATTGTTGTTTAACCGTTAAGAGACTTTTATTATTATCGGAGGCCGGTGCGAGCCATGAGAACGGAGGAAGACCTTAGAGGCCTTGAATGAGCCCTTCGAGTAGATGCGCTCGCGCAAAAGTAACTCCGCACTTTTCGTGGGATTTCAGTGTGTCGGATAGATTATTATGTTCAATGCATGACCTATTGCGGTAGAAACTATGGGAGACATTTTTTTCATTTCTATATTCATCATCCTACTATTCAAGGTGCTTCACCTGATGAGTTATGAAATGTTCTAATGGCACTTGTAATGTTTAATCTTTTATTCCATGTCTTGATAAAGCGAAATACGGTAATTGAACTTTTAAACTCACAGGTGTTGCCCAATAAAATTCTTTATTAGACAACTTTGACATGACAGATTTTGAAGAAAGGGTTGGAAAAAATTAGGTGACAAGTTTGCCATGAAGAGAGTTGGTAAGGAGGGTTAAATCAGAGAAGGCTATAAATAATAAACGGGGCTCCGAGATGAGTTTGCTTAAAAAGGACGGGGTAATAGGAATTTAAGGCCAATGGTAATAATTGCTGTAGTTAAGTATCGATTTTACAATAATCAGCTAGCACAGACAGCGAAACGACTACACACCGACTATAACAACGACCAGGTGCGTTACGAGGTTGTAGCACTTTGAAGTATATAGAGGACGTAGATTAAGGGAATGTACAATAGAGTGAAGTTGATAATATATATATTCCGTTATTATATTGCTATAATGGTAGATGTGTTTCTGTTTATCTTTATGGAGTGCTGTGGTTTTGTATGGGGTTATTTTTAGGGGTTTATTATGGGTATGTATGAATGTAATCATTGTTTTTGGTTGGCTTTGAGTGAGTATGGTGTTTAGTGAGTGTATTGGTTGAGTTTGGTTTATTTGTATAATTTGGGTTTATGTTTGTTGTGTATGGTTTGTAGTGGTTGTTAGGTTATTTGTTTGGTTTTTGTCTATTGGTTGTGGAGCTTTTTAGTAGTATGGTAGGGTCTGAATTGTAAGTAAGGATATCTTGTTGTTATGGTATGTGCTTTGTCTTTGGGTTTGTATAGTGGGTATTTAGTTTACGTTTTTTTATTGGGTTTTGTTTATGTTAGTTGTATTGTGAGGGTTTTATTGGTGGTTATTTATCGAATTTAGTTATTTAGGGTGGGGCTGTTCTGTTTTTAGTGATTGGTTGTTGTTTTGGTGGTGTTTGATACTATGATTGGTATATTGTTGTAGTTTATTATTTCTGATTGCTTTAATTATACCTATAGTTTTTACAGCACAGACTACATCACCATACACATACATCTATTTCATTTTGGTATTTTTATATATATCGTGTTTAGGGCTATTATATATGTTTGGGGTGTTTTTTTTTATTATGTTTTGTTGTTGTTGTTGGTTTTAGTGTTGGGTTTTATATATATATTTTGTTTGTCGTTTGGTGTCTGATTGGTGTGGGGTGAGTTAGGTGTTTTTAGGTCTAAGTAGTATATTGGATTAGGGGGTGTGGGGTGGGATTATCGTGTTTGTTGGCGGTAGGGTTTAGTGTGGTTGGTAGGTATAGGTAGTTAGTTAGGTAGTACCTGATTGACTGGTGAATAAGTTTATGTATAGTATTAGTAGTTGTGGTGGTTTTGGTATTTTTATTATTAGTCGTATAGGTGTATCTGTGGGGTATGGGCTATGTGGTCGGTGGGTTATGCGTTATGTGGTATATGTGTTTGATGTGGAATGATATGCATAGTAGGTAGGCGATCATACATATCATACATGGCACATCTACACATCGGTACAACCACACACGGCTATCATGGGTATTATTTTTTTATGTTTTTTACTGGTTTATGTTTGTATTATTATTTATTATTATACTGTATATATTGTGGTGATAGAATTAAACCTTAATTATAGAATAGTAAAATTTTGTTACCAAATTTCTCGACAGAATGACAGCCAAATTGTCCCCCTTTTTTTTTTTTTGACATTCTGATTCCAACCTACACCGTTCATTACATCATTTTGCTTTCTTATGTATTTGTTAAATAGTTATTATTTTATTTAATTATTTTTTTTTTATTTTATTTTTTTTTTTATTTCATTTAATGTATTTAAACTTTTATTGTAATGTTTTTATTTATTTAAGTTTGTAATTTTTTTAATTTTTTTAAATTTTTTAATTTTTTAATTTTCTACTTTATTTTTTATAAGATTACTTTTAAAATATTTGTTTTTGTTTTTTATAAATTTACTCTTTTACTTTTTATAACTTAAAAAAAAAGTTGCATTTTTAATACTTAAAGCAGTATAATCTTTAAACCATTAAATCGACAAACCCTCCCTATCTTCATACCCTTCTGTGATCTATGATCTATTGTCTATTGATCTATTTGATCAATTGACTTCTTGTTATAACATTAACAAAAACTTTGTATTTTATTTTGTTTTTGTTTCTTTATACATTATGTTTTTTTTTACTATAAAAATTTATTTATTTTGTTAATTGGTTTTAAATATTTTGTTTTAACTAAAAAATTTAATCTTTTTATGTTTGTATTAATAAAAATATTTGCATATTTACATACCTTAAAGCAAGTAAATCATTAAATCAGTAAATCAATTACTGCCCTCCATTTCCTCATCCCCTCTGATCCTATTGATCTTATTGGATCCATGATCTATTGGATCTATTATGTATTCAAGTCATATTTTGTATAACATAAACAATAAATTTTTATTTATTTCTTTTGAGATGCTTGACTTACATGTGCGTGTTTAAATTGAGTACTTCAATAGAAATTTGTTTTATTGACTTTTTAACCGTGTTGTTTACTAAATTTAATTCTTTTTATGTTTTTCGTTGTACCATTTATAACTGCTAAGTTTTACATACCTTGTTAAGAGCAGTAAAAATTAATAAAGGTTCAGTAGATCAACTCGACATTGCTGGTGGATGTTAATTTTTCTTTATGGTGCAGGGCGACTCTGAGTTAACCCTCCATACCCTCATACCTTCCTGATCATAATTGATCTATGGGATCTTTTGATTCTATAATCACGTGTCGAATTCAATTAAATAGACAAAAACTTTATTTATCCTCACTCTACAAACATTTGTGTAAACTGTCTGACAATGGAAAATCAGAGAATTTGTTTTAAAAATTTGTTTTTACAAAAAATCTACGTGTGTTCGTTAAAACAGAATTTAATATAAGTTTTTTCATACCTTGAAGCAGTAAATTCAGTAAATACAGTAAATCAATACTGCCTCATACCCCATGACTCTGTCATGTCGTTGATACTCAGTTGATCTATTTTGATCTATTGATCCTATTGATCTATGGATTCGGAGTTCTATTTTGGTAGTATTTACTAATAACACAAAAACTTTGTAAGTTATTTGTATGGTTGCTATGTACATTTTTCTTTTTTATTATAAAAATTATATGTATTTTGTTTAGATTTGTAATAAATATTTTGTTTCTACTTAAATAAATTTTTTATTCCTTTTATGTTTTATATACTTTGAAATATATAATTTGCCTATATTGTATTCTAGAAATTTTAAATGAGTATAAATCAAGGTCAAAAAGATT
>JABUQX010061460.1:2500-7500 GCA_015478945.1 Trachelipus rathkii
TGGAGCGCAAAACAGAAGGTGGAGGAAGGAGGAAGGAGGAAGGATGCATCTTACAAAGATAACCCGTTTTCAAAAGGTTGAAGACTGACATTTCTATTTTCAAATCTCGTTTTCTTTTTACAAGCGTCAACTAAAATATATTGTGCTATTTTTTTATTTGTGATAATTAAAAAAATTTAATTTATTTTCAAATTTTTATTAATTTTTATTTATTTTTTATTTTTTTATTTTTTTGTTTTATTTGCTTAAAAAATTTTGTTTTTACTAAAATCTTTATGCTTTTCATGTTTATAAGGTTAAAAGTTTGCGTTTTTAAACACTCTAAATCAGTAAATCAAACCATCCACTCTACCCTCCCCATCCACCCGTGATCTATTGATCTATTGATCTATTGATCTATTGATCCATTGATTAAAGTAATATTTTGTATAACATAACACAAAGCTTTTATTCTTTTTATGTTTATAACTTAAAAAATTTGCATTTTTACACACCCTAAAGCAGTAAATCAGTAAATCAAACCACCCACCCTACCCCTCCCCACCCATCCATGATCTATTGATCTATTGATTTAAGTCATATTTTGTATAACATAGAAAAACTTTTATTTATTTTTATTTTATTTTGTTTAAAAATATATTTTTTTACCAAAAATTTTATTCTTTTTATGTTTATAACTTAAAAATTAGCGTTTTTACACCCCTAAAGCAGTAAATCAGTAAATCAGTAAATCAAACCACCCTCCCTCCCTCTCCGCCCCTTCCCACCATCACATGATCTATTGATCTCTTTGTCTATTGTTTCATGTCACATTTCGAGTATCATTTTGGATAAACATAACATAAAATCAAGTTCTTTATACACTGACAAACGAATATATGCTAGCGTAACAAAGTTTTCACATTAATAAAGCTAACATAGCATCACTTGAACTAAGAATATAATGTACAACGACAAACCTTACACACCTTACGCATGAATAAACTGTTAACATTAATAAAGTTCCACACTTAACAACAGTAAGTAACTAACATAGCATACCAAAACGTAACCTATTCACACTTTGGTCAAGCATATCTCTAACATATCAATGTTAATTTTACATTAACATGGTAATATTTAACAAAATTTATCATAACCTTGTCTTAATTATCATACTGATCAACGAATATATGCTACGTAACAAAGGTTTTCACATTAATAAAGTTTACATAGCATCACCTGAACTAAGAATATAATGCACAACAACAAACCTAACATGGCTTAAGCAAGAATAAACTGCTAACATTAACAAAGTTCCATACTTAACAACAATAAAGTAACTAACATAGCATACAAAAACGTAACCCATTCACACTTTGTAAAGCATATCTCTAACATATCAATGTTAATTTAACAATAGCATGGCAATATTTAACAAAAATTTATCTTAACATTGTCTAATTATCATACAGATTAACGAATATATGCTAACGTAACAAAGTATTTTACATTAACATAGTAATATATAACAAAAATTTATCATAACCCTACCTAACTGTCATAATTCCCAACGATTAATTGCAAAAATAACAAAGTTTTATCTAACATAAAATAAAAATAAGTTCTTTGAATAAAATATCATAGTAAAGTGTAATAGTTTACTGATCCTAAAGCAGTAAATCAGTAAATCATTAAATCAAACCACCCTCCCCTGCCCCTCCCCTCCCTCCCGTCCATCCATGATCTATTGATTCAGGTCACATTTCGAGTATCATTTCGGATAAACGTAGCATAAAAATAAGTTCTTTATATACCAACCAACGAATATATGCTAACGTAACAAAGTTTTCACATTAATAAAGCTAACATAGCATAACCTGAACTAAGAATATAATGTAAAATGACAAACCTAACACACCTTACGCAAGAATAAACTACTAAAATTAACAAAGCTCCAAACTTAACAACAGTAAAGTAACTAACACAGCGTACCAAACGTAACCTATTCACACTTTTTCAAGCATATCTCTAACATATCAATGTTAATTTTACAATTAACCATGGTAATATTTAACAAAATTTATCATAACCCTGTCTAATTATCATACTGACCAACGAATATATGCTAACTTAACAAAGTTTTTACCATTAACATAGTAATATTTAACAAAAATTAATCATAACTTACCAACTATCGTAATCTCCAACATATAATTGCAAACATAAGGAAGTTTTATTCAAACATAACATAAGTTATAACAATTTAATCCAGCATACATAAAAATAGTTCTTTGATAATTAATCATAGTAAAGTGTAATAGTTTCCTGATTTTAAAGCAGTAATCAATAAATCAGTAAATCAAACCACCCGCCAGTCCACTCCTCTAGCCACCCACCCTTCCATGATCTATTGATCTACAGATCTATTGATTCAAGTCATATTTCGAGTATCATTTTGGATAAACATAACATAAAAAATAAGTTCTTTATATAAACCTGATCAACGATATGCTAACCCAGCAAAGTTTTAACATCAATAAAGCTAACATACATAACCTGAACTAAGAAAATAATGTACAACGACATACCTAACATGCCTTACGGAATAAACTGTTCACATTAACAAAGTTCCATACTTAACAACAGTAAAGTACTAACATTGCATACAGAACGTAATCTATTCAGCACTTTTTCAAACATACTCTGTAAACATTCATTGTTATTTTTTACCTTAAATAGTGATATTTAACAAAATTTTCTAACAAACCTATTATCATACAAGACGCAACGAATATATGCCTAAGGTAACAAAAGTTTTCACATCAATAAAGCTAACATATCATTACCTGAACTAAGAATATAATGTACAAAGACAAACATAACACACCTCACGTATGAATAATCTGCTAACATTCACAGAGTTCCCTACTAATCAAAGGGGTGAAGTAGCTAACAGGACGTACAAACTGTAATGTATCCCACTTTTCAACAATATCAAGCAACAGCTAAAAGCAGTATATCTAACAAAATCCTTTAACAAAGCGACCAATCTATCAAAGATGCCAGCATCTTAAACTATGAATTGATACGAATAAACGCTAACATAATATTTCCTGAACTAAAAACATATAGTACCACAACATACCTGACATACATTAAGCCTGAATAAACTGCCGCCATTAACAAAGTATAACAATCTCAAGCTTTTACTATAACCGACAAACTGGTAAGTTTGCACCAAGCGCATCAAACAGTTTCGATTTGGCAGAGCTGTTAAGCTTCATTATTATTATTATTATTATTATTATTATTATTAATTATTATATTATTATTATTATTATTATTATTATTATTATTATTATTATTATTATTATTATTATTATTATTATTATTATTTATATTATTATTTATATTATTATTTATATTATTATTAATATTATTATTATTATTAATTATTCTTATTAATTATTATTTATTATTATTATTATTATTATTATTTTATTATTATTATTATTATTATAATTATTATTGTTATTGTTATTGTTATTGTTATTCGTTATTGTTTATTCGTTTATTGTTATTGTCTTATTGTTATATTATTATGAATTTATGATTATGATTATTATTATTAATTAATTAATTATTATTTTATTATTAATTTTATTATTATTATTATTATTAATTAATATTATTTATATTTTTTTTTTTTTTTTTTTTTTTTTTTTTTTTTTTTATTATATTATTAATTTAGTAGTAGTAAGTAGTAAAGTAGTAGTAGTAGTAGTAGTAGTAAGTAGTAGTAGTAGTGTAGTAGTAGTAGTCTTTAATAACATAACAAAGTTTTAATAACCGTAAAGTCAACATAATATCACCTAAATTCATGACATAACATACTTACGTACGAAATAAACAGCCAACATTAAACAAAGTACCTGATTAATATCAGTAAAGTAACTACCGGCAGCATCAAGAGCGTAAACCTACTCCTTTAACCCTTAACCGAAACTAATCTATCATACTTACGAAGGTTTTGATGCTAAATAAATTGAACACAGATGTTCGTTTAATCCTTACACTGTAGGCTATCATTAGGGTTCTTTGCATGTTATATACAAAAGCTTTCAAGAATGCGCTCACTCATCAACATAATCTCAATCTTTACTGTACATAACCGAACAATTTTCAGCGACGAGCCTCACTACTTGGAGATCACCCCCAGAGAGATGCATGAAGACCCATCTCGGGGTATCCCGAAGGGGGGTGTAAGCGATTACATAAGGGCACAGGCTAAAGGGTTGTGCTCTTACCGTTTACACCCCCCCTTCGGGGTACCCCGAGATGGGTCTTCAAGCATCTCTCTGGGGTGATCTCCAAGTAGTGAGGCTCGTTGCTGAAAATTGTTCGGTTATGTACAGTAAAGATTAAGATTATGTTGATGAGTGAGCGCTTTCGTGAAAGCTTTTGTGTTAACATGAAAGTAACCCTAATGATAAGCCTACAGTGTAAGCCTAACTGAACATAACCAATCAATTTTCAGTGACGATCCCCACTACTTGGAGATCATCCCCAGAGGATGCATGAAAGCTTTTGTATAAACATGGAAGTAGCCCTAATAATAAGCCTACAGGGTAAGCCCTAACATCTGTGTCATATAGCATCAAACCTTCGTAAGTATGATAGTTAGTTTCTTTGTAGGGGTGTAAAGGAGTAGGTTACGCTTTGCGATGCTGTGGTAGTAGCTTTACTGATATTATTCAGTCTATTTTGTTAATGTTGGCTGTTTATTCGTATGTAAGGTATGCTATGTTCTTAGTTTAGGTGATATTATGTTAGCTTTACAGTTATTAAAACTTTGTTTATGATTGTTAAATTATACTACTACTCTACTACTATCAACTACTACTACTACTACTACTACTACTACTACACTAACTACCTACTACTACTACTACTAATAATAATATAATAATAATAATAATAATAATAATATATAATAATATAATAATAGATATAATAAT
>JABUQX010061460.1:15000-27500 GCA_015478945.1 Trachelipus rathkii
TTCAAAATTTTATTCATTTTTTACACTTTTTTTGATAAGAAACTCGCTATAAGTCCATAATATATATATATATAATATATAGTATATATATATATATATTATATATATATATATTTATTTATATAATATATATAATATATATATATATATGATATATCTATATGTATTTTTGCTCCTCATCATCTTCCGTACAACTTTGAGAGAGAGAGGTCTGATGACGAAAGCTCGCACTTGTGAGGAATCAGTTTCGGCAGTCTGCCTTACAAGAGAGAGAGAGAGAGAGAGAGAGAGAGAGAGAGAGAGAGAGAGAGAGAGAGAGAGAGAGGATGAGAGAGAGAGAGAGAGAGAGGAGACGAGAGAGAGAAGAGAGAGAGAGAGAGAGAGAAGAGAGAGAGAAGAGAGAGAGAATGAAGGGTTTGGGTTTATATATATATATAATAATATCTATTATATATATATATATATATATATATATATATACTATATATATATATATATATATATATATATATAATATATAATATATTATATATATTTATATATATATTATATATATATATCTAATATACATCATATATATATATATATATATATATATTATATATATATTACTGATATTTTTACTGCAAATACTATACATTAGGTTTTGTAAATATGATCTACACTTTCATAAGTTATCAGTAAAATTTAGAAATATATATATATATATATATATATTATATATATATATATTATTTATATATATATCAGGGCTGCGGAGTCGGAGTCGGGGAAGTCGTGGAATCGGCAGTCGTGGAATCGTGGAATTTTTCCAGGAGTCAAGTATGGACGTCGAAAATTCTGTGCAAAGTGGATCGGAGTCGAAATCTAAGTCAAAAATTCTGTGTAAATGGAGTCGAAGTCCGGAAATCGGAAAAAAAACTTTTAACTCAGAAATTGTGAAACTTTTCCACACTACACTTGTTGATATACTCAACCAAGCTCTTCAAATTTTTTAATAGTGGGTGAAATGTACACTTTTAAATTTCTTGGAGACGTAGTTTTCCCTTTACCTCCTTTATATTTTTAGACCAATGTAATGTTTTTTTTTAGGTATTGATTATTATTATTATTATTATTATTATATTATTATTATTATTATTATTATTATTATTATTATTATCCCCCGTTAACGTACCCCACCTTGTTCGGGTGGGGGGGCTCAGATACTTTTTCCGAATGGTATCTGCGAAGTGGTTGTACGTTTTTGTTTTCGTTGATTTTTCTATATTTTCAAGGGTAAAAGATACCATGCCTGTTCTTTGGTTTCCTATTTATGTTTGTATTATTGTTTTTCTTATTTTTATTATTTTGTTTTTATTATTTTCTTATTTGATTTTTTTTTTACTTTCTTCTTATTTTAATTATTATTCTTATTATTTCCGTTTTCCCCCCCCTTTAAAACCCTTTCCCTTCTGTTTATGTCCTTCTCTCGTTTCTGTAAGTACTCCTACGTATCATGGTCCTCCTATTCCGCTTTCTGGTGGCTACCGGCTTGTTGTCTCTGGTTTGTCATGGGCCCATCTTGCCGTCATTAACTACGTGCGGTGAGGGTACGGTTAACACCGGTTTTTCTTGCTTTTTCTCGGGCGCATTGTAGGGTCCGAACTCGCTAACCTGTGAGGAGGCTGTCTTGCACTTGGGCGCATAATCTCGGGCTTCGCGTCTTATCGTGTGGTGCACGGCTTTTTTTTCCACATCTTTTGGACTGGACGCGGAGTTCGGGGGGTCTTCCCGAGGCCACCCCATGGCCCACCCTACGGGATGGGGTTTCTAGGGGGGAGGTTTTATGTTCTGGGCCTGTGGTGGGCGCGGTTTCTGCGGTTACGCTGCCGGGATTTATGTTTCTATTCATCATTTGTGTTTATTGAATTTGTGTTTATTTATTGCGGTGCTGATGTTTGCAGGAGTATTTTTCATGGGAAGAAATTAAAAGGCATAAGGGTGTTCCAGCGGCAATCACCATCTGGCGGGTCCCCAACCCGTCCCCCTCCGCTGCCTTCCCTAGGCCTGCGACAGCAGGGGCTTTTGACGCCTTGTTGATGAATGTTGGTACTTCCACCACCCACCGTTATCGCCCTCGAAATTCGGTCCCGTTTCAGGGACGCCCCGTCTAGACAGGTTGAGGCTGTTGTGGCATCAGAATTACCTTGTCTTCCCCCGTCTTCGTTTGCAATTCCAGGAGCCCTTGCGTCAGCGGGGTTCCATTCCTAAACGCCAGTATAAACCATCGCCGACGACATTTCGCCGACCCCTGCCAGGGGTCCCGGGTCTTGATTCCTCTTCGCTTTTTTTATTTACTCAACTGTCCATCTCGTCCTCTGCTTCTGTGACCAGCTCATCCTTAGTGGAATGCTTTGGTAAGCTGCTCTTCAAACTCGTAGCCACAGGCTAAGCCAATGAGGACGTTCCCTCTTGTTCGTGCTGCCTCTCGTACCCAGAGCAACGTATTTCCCTATTCCATCTGGGGAAGATTCCCGTCATTTCTAAACCTGATGATGTCCGTAACACGTCGAAGGGTACCATATATGCCGGAGTTTTGTTCCGATGCTTCAATTGACATCCTAACTCATTTACAGGCTCACCACGTGCCTATCACCGACAGTTTATCGGTTCCGCTCACTACGTAAGGGAAATGACCCTTCCAAGACGAACCCTAGTTCTTTATTACTCTTGTCTTTCCCTCCATCCAAGGTAAAACTTGGTTTCAAGTGCCATAAATTTGGTCACCCCCAGAAATATTGTCGGTCTCCCCAGACCATCTGTCCGACGTGTGGCAGTTCTCTCCACCCAAACTGTGACAGAGATCCTCCATGTTGTTCTAACTGCAAGGGGCCACACACGGCCTCCTCTGTCCATGCCGCTTTTTTGCGCTTGGGATAGGAATCGGAACAGTGCGCCATTCATAATTATGACCGTCGAGGCTACCCGCCGGGCGAAGGAGAGGCTGGCTATCTTCCTCTTCGGCTTCGTCTGCGGCAGCGTCCTCTGCCGCTCCGGCGCAGAATGTGACTGTGCAGAAAATAGGCTTCTGGCGCGTTGTCTCGGGTGGTGTGGTTGCATGTTCGACGTTCGGCCTTCCGTGCCGTTCCGGTTCACCTCGTTTCGGTGGATCCTGTGGCTTCTGGACATTGTCCTCCAATCTCTCCGAAATGGTCCGCCGGCCGCTCGTCGTTCTCGTTTCGAAACACACGGACTCTCTCAGCTTCCTCTCTTGTAGAGGTCCATGCTGCTCCCAAGGGGATAATCTGATTTTGCGATAAGTTCTGCTTTTCTGAGGTCGATGGCAATCGTCCATGTGCCTCGTCGGAGCTTACCTGTACGTCTCCCGGAAACGCCCTGCTTGTTTCGCCGGGGAAACACCAAGTCCTCTTAACGTTTGCGAGAGTCCGTCCAAGGGCGGATCTTTCCGGGACAGACATCGTACTCGCTTGCTTATCGGGCCGCGGACTTTTTGAAGAAGGATCCCGTTTGTACTGGGGACCTGTCTCTGTCCTGCCTAAAGGGATCGCGGCGCTGGAAACGCTGCGAGGCGTGTTGCTCCAGGGTCGCCTCTGCCTGAATCGAAATTAACAATGGTTTGCGGTTGTTCCGTTGTGTTTGCGACGTCTTCCACTGGCGATTCTGAAATTTTTGGAAGAATCGTAGCGGTTGCTGCCTTCCTTCGCGGAGATGAATTTTCTGAACTGTTGTCACCCAAGGGGAGTCCGAGGAGGTTCGATTGGACACCTGCCGCTCGCAGTCTTCCATTCGGGTAGACGTGGCACGCTTCGATGTGTGTTGAGGGTGGGGTTGGCTTGCTGTGATGCGGGAGAATGGAGGAGTTCTTCCCGTTCCTTGCTCTTCCTTCACCCCTTTGGACTTCGGTCGCGTCCGCGGAGCTTCTGGTCTCTCTCGAGGCGGGCAGCTTCGAGATTTTTAACTGCTGACGTGCGATAACTTTTCATACGATGTGTCTCATCTCAACTCCCGCGGAACCTTCCTCCTTGTTATCCTCTTCCATCTTTCCTGCTTTGTTAGGGCGCGCTCTGGCAAGCGCGTCCTTCCCGGTCTTGCTAAGCGAAGTCTGGCAGGGGTGGTCTGAGGGGGGAATGTGAAATGTGGAAGTGTGACTTGGCGCGCTCTTTGGGAGCCCTCTCCTGTTGTGCCAGGACCCTCTGTAACAGGGGGGTTCCATATTCCGCTGCTCGCGTGAATCTTCCTCTCCTCCGTGGGTTTTGAGGTTCTGTCGGTGGGTTGGTACCGACGGCTCACCGGGACCCTTCCGCCTTTAACCTCTGAGAAGTGCCACGTCCAAAAATCGTACTAATTGTCACGATGTCTGACCATTGATTATTTTCCCGTTTATGGACGTTTCATCCACATGGAACTGCGCGATACTTTGCTAACTACGAAGAGCTGAAGAGATTACTTGTCGATATGCAGCCTTGGCTGTTTGTTTACAGAGTTGCACTTCGTGAACGTGACCTTTGCACTTCAGGTACACGGGAGCCCCTTATTCCTGAATCGTGGTAACAGCGACAGACGGTGGGCACGCGATCTGCTCACGAGTCTGTCCATTTACTCCATCCTCTCTCTACTCCGCTGCTGCGGTGGCGGTCGTAATTCCATTTGACGCGCCGCTTAGCTGTGCCGGTGTACCTGCGCGCCGTGAATATACCAGAAAGACTCGTCGATTTTTTCACTGTGTCTCCACCGCCCATGTTGGTCCTGGGTGACTTTACCTCCGCCATCCTTTGTGGGGAGACTCTGTTACGTGTCCCCAATGCCGGTTGGTTGTTGAGTATTTTGCAGGATTTTTCATTGGGATGTCTCAATACGGGCCTTCCCACCTTTGAAAAGTTTTTAGATACAGGCACTTCTTCTGTGTTGACGTCTCGTTGTGTTCCATCTTGTCTTTAGATCGTTTTGGGTGGGAAACGTCGGCTTTCCTTTAAGGGCGTGACCAAAACCCTATTGTATACCATCCTTCGGCCAGTCCGCAGACTACCACCTTATTCTCGCTGGCGCTATGACAGGGCAGAACTGGTCTTCCCTTCATCAGGCCACTTACTTTTCCATCTTCCTGCAACTACCGTGTTTCCCGTCGCGCGGATGCTTCTTACTTTGAAGTTATCCTTCAGGCGATCGGAGATATACCCGTTCATCTGGGCCCGCGGAAATAACAAACCCCTGGTGGAACCAGGAGTGTGCTCGAGCTAATCGTGAAAAGCGTAAGTTGTATAAGCTGTATAACACGACAAACTTCCCATTCCACTTGATTCTGTTAAGGCTTCGACGGCCCGCTCCCGGCGTATAATCGCCGTACGCGGAAACAGTATTTTCGCACATACGCTTCCACGGTTAATTCTTCTACGCTGTATCATCGGTCCACAAAAAGGTGCGAAAATTTTCACGTTAAACATCAGTGCTGTACCGCCTAATTTCTTGTTACGGCCGCAAACTTTGATAGTCATTCTGCTCCGCGGGGTTGTGGGGCGAGTTGGGTGTATCAATTCGAGTCCTGGCTCCAGGCGCTCCCGTTTCCTGACTTTTGTTCTAGTCGCTTGCGGTGGGTTACTGATTTTTCTGTTTCCGCTGAAACAGACTTCCATACAACCGGCCTTATTCACCAAGGGCGAGTTCTCAACGCTCGTTAAGCTTTTGCGGGATGGAGCGCTGCCTGACGGCATCTCCTTTCAGATGCTTCGACATGCTCATCCATCTACACTGCTTCCTTTCGGCTATACAATAGAATACTCGGCTGCGCGCGGGCGTCTTCCTCTCTCTCGGTCTCACGCACTACTCTTCCGCTCCGCCATCTCCCCCCTTACCTGACCGCAAGCGCTCGACCTTCTCTCGACCCCTCCCGCCCCTACTTTCTCGCACCGCTGCAATCTCGCTCACCCCATCGCGCGACGACTCGCTCGCTTACCCCGTCCTCTGTCCTCTCTACGTCTGGAGAATCCATGCATTTCTTCCGACTCCAATTTGGCTTTACGTAGCACCGATCTGCCAGGATCTTCTTTCGGCTCTGGATCACGACATCTCGTCGAGTCTTCCTGTTCCAACAAAATGAACCCTGGCCGCTTCCTTTGAACTCGCAAAAGGCGATATGCAATCCCGCAACGCCGCACAATCTCGCGCGCCGCGCGGCTCGGCAGGATCTTGCTGAACGTATCCATCCACCCGGGAAACAGCTCCGTCGGGAGGAACACGGCCACCGGCTCTCTCTCAGTTTGTCTCGCACTCGCTCCACCGCTCTCGTTCTCACGGCTCGTCTCCGTCGGCTGCTTCCACTGTCCGCGGTGTTCTCTGCTCGCGCGCAAAGGGGTGCCGCAGCGCGCACAGTGTACCCTCGAGCGTCGTCTGCTTCATCTCGCTCATTGGCTTTAATGTGTTGCTCGATTCATCCCTCGCTCGCTCGCGCTCGCTCACTCTCATCGCTCTGCACACTCTCTGCCTTGTACATCTCTCTCGCGACGCTCACTCTCTTGCTCATCGGCAAGCCTCACTCTCGGCTTCGCCATCGCTCGCTCTCTCTCCCCTCCTGGTCGCTCTGCGCATGCGCCTTTCTCACTTCTCTCCACGTCGAAACACCTAAGCCCCCCCGTGCTTTTCGGCAAAATCCTCGATCGTAGGGTCTCCCTACAATTGCCCCCCTCCATTCGTTAGTTCTATGGCTCCTATCCGCGCTCGCGCACCGCAGGGCTCGCCCGCGCCCTCCCCGGCGTCCCTTCGCTCTCCCGCCTCCCGACCTCCGAGCCGCCCTCACCCGCCTCCACCTTCTCTCACTCTCACCTCCCTCCCTCACGCTCTCCGCCCCCCCGTCTCCCTCTCGCGACTCTCGATCCACCGGCCCTCCCCTCTCACCACTCTCCGCGCGGCTCGCGCCACGCCACCCCTCGCCACCCCTCTTCACCTCCTCGCTCGCGCTGCGCGGCTCACCTCGCGCCTCTCCTCGCGCCTTGCCGCCATCTTCCTCCCGGCCGCTCTCCGTCCTCCACCCCCCTCGCCTTCCTCTGCTCTCCCCTCTCCGCCCTTGCCCCCGCTCCCTGCACGTACACTTGCCCCGCGGCTGGCATTTCCTCCCTCTCTCGCGCGACCCCGCTGCGCGCGCCTCGCGCGCTCCGGGCCGCTCGCTGCCCCTCCTCCTCGCGCCGCGCGCCACCCCCGCCCCTCTCCGCTCCCCTCCGCCTGCTTCTCCTCCCCCCCCCCCGTCCTCTCACGGCTCTCCTCACCCGTCCTGCCTCTGCACACCCCGACTCCTCCGCACCGCCGCTCGTCCGTCTCACCTCCTCCTCCCTCTCTCGGCCACTCTCTCTCGCGTCCTCTCGCTCCACTCTTCCATCTTCTCGCTCTCTCTCGCCCTCTCCCTCGCGAGCGGGGTCATGCAATTAGCATCTTCTTAACCTCTACCCCGTCCTCACCCAGTCGGCGCGCTCTCCTCCGCCCTTCCTCCTCCGCCGCTCGGGATCGCTCTCTCTGCCTCACGCTCCGCGCCCCCCCCCAGGCCACACCCCCCGCGCCTCGCTCCGTTCGCACGCGCGCACCCTCTCCCTCCCTTCGCTACTCCTCCCGCCCGCGCACGCGCCCTCCCTCCGCCGCCTCATCCTACCTCCGCCCGCGCCCCCCTCTCCCTACCCCCACGCACTCGCGCCGCCAAGTTCGGGCCCGCGCGCTGCGCAGCGACGCGGCGTCGCCGCAATTTCTTAGCGGTGGACCCCACGGACTTTCCCAGTCACCTGAATCTTTGATGTCCCCACCACCCCCCCCCTCCCCACCCCCCCCCCCTCCTCACTCTCCTCGCTCCCCTTCGCTTTTTTTCAGCTGCAACTAACCCCTGCCACCATGCTCCATCGGTCGCGCTCTGACCCGCGATCACTCACCCCACTTCCCCTCGCCGGGGTAATCTCTACCCCCCCCCGCCGATACTTTTCGGAATATCTCGGAGCGCTGTCCGTCCGGTCTGCTCTGACCGGCCTCACCTTACACACCGTTCGCGCTGTGCCATTCAAACCCACGTCTCTGTTCGTTACCTCCAGCCGGCACCAGCTCACACAGCCTTCGGCCTTAACTCTGTTGCGAGCCTTCCTCCATAGTGGCGTCGCTTCGCCTGTCATAATACGAACCCGCGCGCCGAGGGGGACAGCACATGCGCGCCCGCCTGGCCACAGGGTGTCGAGCGTGCCCCGCTTCCCCCCCATTCCTCCCCCTGCTCGTGCCCGCCTGCGCCCTTCCCCTGCCTACGCCGATTTCTCCCATCCTCTTTTGCCGGTCCGGGGCTTCTCTCCTGCTCCGCAGTCATCGCTCTGTGCCCGCGCCCCCCACCACCCGGCAGGATCGCCTATTCGCGCCGCCCACAACCCTCGGCCATCGCCTCCACCCTCCTTAGGCACCGCTCGGCGCCTATCCACTCTTCGTACCGGCAAGCCAAGCTTGCTCCTGCGCGCGCTCGATTTCGCGCACATCTCGCGTCCTTCCCAGATCCCTACCCCCAACATCGTCCCCACCGCGCATTTACTTATAGTCGCGCGGCGGGACCTTCCCCCGTCCCTGCCCATCTTTCTCCTGCTCTCCCCACGCCTTGATACCTCCATCACTGTCCGCTTCCTCATCACCACCCCTCTCTTGTGCTTGGCCGTCTGCCTCCCCCTCGCCCCTCCCTCCGCCACAGCCACACGTCTCTCTCCCTCCCTCCGCCCTCGCTCCACATAACCCCCCCTCCTATATCAGCTCGCCTTCCAGCCACACCCTCCCTCTCCATCCGCCACACCTCCACTCCCCTCCCCTCATCTCTTCGTAGTCGCACTCCCCCCCCGCATCTTCTCCCTACCCCATTTCTACTTGGCAACTCGCCACCACACTCTTTGTCACCTCACAGACCCATCCTACCATCCCCCTCCCCGGCCTTCCAGTTCTCCTCTCTCGTCTCTTCCACTCTACGGCCCGATATCCTCCCCGTCGTTCACGATCTCTGCTCACCGCCGATTCAACCGCCCCGCTCTTCTTCGCTCGTCGCCCTCGCTGCGCGCATCCTCGCTCCCCCTCTCACCCCCCTCCCAACCACACACTAAATTATCTCACTTCCACTCCCTATCCCCCTCCCACTCTATTCCATTCATCCTATAATACCTTAGTACTCACTAATCCTCTCTCTACATTACCCTCTAATCTACTCACTACGACGCCAGACTTTAAGCGACATCAACCCCACAACCTTCTTGCACTCACGCTTACTAACTATCTTCGGCCGGGCCCCTCCATGACTATCCCCTCACGCCTCCTCCACCCTCACTAATCAACTACCCACTACCTCCTCCAACCCTACTAACACCCCACCCCCTCATCCCTACCTCCACCTTCAACTACCTACATCAACCCCCCCACTCCCCTAACCCTCCACCCCACCCCTCACCCCATACCCCCACCCACCCCCCCCCCCCTACTTTCTCCCTCACCCTCACCCTCACCCTCACTCTCACTCTCACTCTTACTCACACCCCCCCTACCTCCCTACCCCCACCCCCCCCCCTACCCTACTACCCCTCCACCCCCTCTCTCATCCCTCACCTACTACACCCCACCTTTACTCCCATTACTCCTCACTCCATCAATTGAGCAGAGCACGCAAAAATCCCCCTCTTGAAAACTAATACTCTCTTTTAATATATCGCTCCAGTCATCCCCGTCCATCCGTCATCCCCGGCACACTACTCTCTACTCTCTACTCCGCTCATCCCGTACTCTCGCGCCACATCTCACTATCGTCCCCACTCTCACTACTCATACCCTCACCTACCCCTCCCACACCCCACCCACCCCCCCCACCTCCTCACTTACCTCACCCCCCACCCCTACCACCCCCTACCCCTCACCCCCATCAACTCACCCCTACCTCATCCAACCTCCACTACTCTCACCTCTACTACCCCTCCTACCTCCTACTCCCCACCTACTCACCCCCTATCCCCCCCACTCACCTCACCCCCACCCCTCACCCCCTCCCCCCCCCCACCTAACCCCACCCCCCCCCCTACCTCACCCTACCTCACCTACCCTCACTACCTACTACTCCCCTCACTACCCACCCCCTGACCCCTCCTACCTAACACCCACCACCCCCCCCCACCCTCCCTACCCCCTAACCCCTGCCAACCTACCCACAATCTCTTACAAACCCCAAACCTCCCACCTCCGACTCCAGCACGCCGTCCACCACCTTCGATCCGAGCGGAACCACACTTTTCTACATCTTACCTCCTCCTTGCATTATCAGAACTCGCACCTCTTCAATACCGAACAACGTCTCTCAACAACGGTCGCTATCCTCATTTACCCACCCTCCAGTAAGCTCCTTCACCTATAATATCACCGCATACTACCACAAAACCTCCCACGGACATCGGTCATCCTCCCCCCCCCACCCCCCACCAGCCCCCTCACAACACCTCGACCCCCTTCCGACGACACGCCGTCCCGCCAACTTCCCCTACTTCTTCCACTGTCCATCGGCTCGCTCTCTATATCCCAGAGCGACACTTCCTTCTGACACAAATCTCTCTTTCTCGACATCCCTCCCTTCCGTCCTCCTGCACCGCTCGCCCAGCATTCACAACAACTCCCCGTAGTCCTGAGACCATGCACCCGTGCCACGCCTGCCTGCTTGACGGACTCTGACCAAGATGTCCCCAACTCCTACCCGCCACGCCGTCGTCTTCCCTGAAGCACCCATCTCCCCCTGCACGATGGCATCAATCAACCCGCCCGGTCACGACCGGCGCACTCGCCTTCGCCACTCTCTACCCATCCCCTACCCACCGCTCTCAGCTCACTCTCTTCACCACACTCCTCAGACCGCTCTGACGAACACTCACATCTCTACACCTCTCACCCTATTCTCTATGCCCACCCCCCACACTAGACCCCTCGATTCCTACAGCTTAGATCCACATCCAAACAAAATTTGAGACTCCCCTCCTCTTTTTTAAATGGTTTAAACAAAAAAGTTATAAATAAATAATTATTCCTGGTAAACCCCCCCTTTCCCCCCAAAAAAATCATATCTTTCGGTTATCCCTCTTTAAAATTCCATCCTCTCTGATCGGAAAGTGATCGACACCAAACAACACACAGAACCCAAACATCCAACAACACAAGAAAAAAATCACCAAATCATTTCCATATATGCAACGAAATTTAAGATCAGTCGAGTAGAAATAAAAAAGTTATCCTCATTTCCGTCATTCGACAAAAATCAATTGGGATAACAATTATTCAAATCATTCAAAAGATTCTTATAAAATAAAATAAATATTGAATGAAATATTGAGAGAGAAAACAAAACGAAAAAAAAAAAATTACATTTGCCAAATAAAACATGATCCAAAAAAATAATTTATTTCGCAACTCTAGTCCTTGTATTGTATTCAAAGTTCCGATGCTAATAGATGAATCAAATGCTCTTCTAATAGACCTGCACCTGTTATCAGAAAACATGGAGGTGGAGTGTGCTGGTGGACATATTTTTTTAACTGTTAAGCCGGTGAGTAGTACACCAACGTAAGAAAAGAATATTATTCTATTATTAAAGAAAATTCCTTAACAATTTCGGAGTCAGTGGTATCTTATATGAGATTTGCTTATTAATTTATAATGTATAATTTTTGAGAAGAAGAACGGACAATTTAATAACAACCACAAACGCCCATCAAAGACAACATAATAAAGGGAAATAAAAAGGAGGGAGAGAGAGAGAGCGAGAGAGAGAGGAGAGAGAGAGAGAAGAGAGGAGAGAGGAGATGAGAGAGAGAGAGAGAGAGAGAGAGAGAGAGAGAGGAGAGGCGAGAGAGTAGAGAGAGAGGAGAGAGAGGAGAGAGGAGAGATGAGAGAGAGAGGAGAGAGAGCAGAGAGAGAGAGAGAGAGAGAGAAGGAGCTGAGAGTAAGAGAGATGAGAGAGAGATGAGAGAGAGGAGAGTAGAGGAGAGAGAGAGAGAGAAGAGAGAGAGAGAGAGATGAGAGAGAGATGAGAGAGAGAGAGAGAGGAGAGAGAAGAGAGAGGAGGGAGAGGAAGAGAGAGAGAGAGAGAGAGAGTAAAGAGAGAGAGAGAGAGAGGTAAGGGGAGAGAGAGAGAGGAGAGAGAGAGACTTGGCAAGTATTTTGGCCCACATGATGACTTCAAAATTCTGTTTATAAATATATTTCTATAACAATAATAAATAGAAAGTTTCTTTTTTTTCAAAGTATGAAAGAGACTCAACCAAATGACTCAAATGATCGCTATTTAAGCAATTCGGAGCGTGATCAACTATGTAGTGTTTTAATGTTATTTTTTTTATCGGTTTCAATTTTTATTTCAGTATTATTTGTTACTTTTTCCTTTTTTTTTCTTAAAATGACGTTAAAACTAGTTGATTGTATTTTGTTCTTAGATGACATTATTGTTTTCTTTCTTTCTTATATAATTATATTATATATATATA
>JABUQX010061460.1:32500-35000 GCA_015478945.1 Trachelipus rathkii
GAAAAAAAATAAACATTAAAGCAAAGTATTTTTTAAAATGAATATAATAAAAATATTAAAATTATATAAATTTCTGACAAGGTTTTAAAAAACTGTAAATAATTTAGCTTAGCATTGATTTCAAACTAATTTATTTTAAACAATATTTATTTTAATTATTTCGAATGTTTTAGATGAGTGAGAGGAGCGGCGTATCATTAATTAATTGTCGACATCGTAATCAAATATGTTAAGTAAAAGAATAAAGAAATGTTAACAAACGTTCACATTCACACACACACACACACACAACACACACACGTATTCAACCTACATATATATATATATATATACTATCTATATAATATATTATACTATATACTATATATAAAATAATATATATTTATATATATATAATTAGATATATATATATATATATATATATAGCTTATGTGTAGGGTCTCCCATGACTCATGACATTCCAGTGCAATGGTTCTCCTTTCTGTTTGGTTCATACCACACTCATCCACAAGGCAACATCTTAGACACATTTTTAACCAACATTTCATATGCACATATGTATATCACACCCTCTTCTAGAACAACATCGTTACGACGACATCCCATATCCCTTATATCCCTATGTGTGGGAGAGAAAGAATTGCCCACATCGTATGTCCTACGTGTCGAAGAAGGTGACTAAAAGGATGGTGTTAGTTGGGTTGGCTGCCCAGTGCCCACTACCACTTATCTTTTGCCAGGAATGCTAATTCATGCTTCGGGAGAAGTCTGATCGCGTAAGCGGCTCATCTTTCGCGCGAAATTTATGAATCGTATTGGTACATGGAATTCCAGAGCAATAAATGTTGAGGAGAAAAGGAGAGAGGTGATGAAAGTATTTTGAAAGGGTAAACTTGATTTGCTCTCTGTGACTGAAACAAAGATGAAAGGAAACGGTGAAAACGAGCTGTTTTGTGTGAAATGCTTGTGCTGGTGTGGAAAAAATGAAAGGTGGAGAGAACGAGTTGCAATTCTGATGAGTGGCGTGGTACAGAGCTATGGTAGATCTTGTGTGTGTGAGTACTAGAATTCTAATGGTTAAAATTGTTTGAAGTGGTCAAAGTATGTGTGGTTGTGACATATGGTCCATCTGAGGGTAACGTTGAAGAGTGCAGTTTTCTGGAATAATCTGAATGATGTTTTGGATGAGATGAGTAGGAGCTTTAGATTTATTGCGTTGAGTGACCTGAATGGTTAGATAGGTGATCAAAAAAGGGATGGTATTATAACAGGTGGTTTTGGGGTGTTGAGAGAAAACGAGAATGGTAGGAAGGAAATTGATATTTGTGAGGAGAGAGGTATCTGTGTAAGTAATACTTGCTTTAAACATAAAACTATTCATAAGTATAATAGAGTTGGTGTAGGTAGAGATGGTATCGAAGTGAAAAGTATGATTGATTTTGTGTTGGTGAAGAAGGAGATGTTGAAGTATGTGTTAGATGTTGTCAGTGTGGTTAGGCAATGGGATTATCATATCATTATGTTGTTTTATGTAAAATTAAGTTAGTGGGGGATTGGATGGAGAGGAAGGTGATAAGGAAGGAAGATAAAGAAATAAGAGTGAGAAGTTTAGTGAACAAGGTAATAACACTAATAAGGATAAGTATTTAAGAGCACTCGCAAGTAAATCAGTTGAATGTAACAAGTTGAAACTGAACAAATCTGGAAGCAAATGAAGGAAGCGGTTGTTAGTAGTGCAAAAGAAGTATGTGAATATGCTAAAGTAGGAAGTAAAAATGTTAACAGTGAGTGGTGGAATGAAGAGGTGATGCAAGCGGTTAAATATAAAGAAGCGTGGTTGAATGTACTAAAAAGCCAATGATGAGGTTTCAAAAGAAAGATGTTTGGAATTATATAAGGAGGAAAAAAGGAATACTAAAAGATGCATACGTAGGTGGAAAAAAAAGTTAAATGAACAGTTTGGAAAGAGGATGAATGGGGACTTACAAGGAAATAAGAAGCTATTCTGGAAGGAAGCGCGAAAGGTTAAAAATAAGAATAAGGGGAATCTGCTTAGAATAATAAATAGGAATGGTACTTTCGTAACTGATGAAATGGATGTGAGGGGAGTGTGGAAGGAACACTTCCAAAATCTGTATAACATTTGCAGGAATGAAGAGGTGATAGTGAATATGTGTGGGTTTGATGGGGGAAGAAGGAATAGGTATTTTTGGAGATGAGGTCATTAGTAAGGAGTAGGTAATGGGTAGAGAAAGTTGAAAATGGTAAATCTGAGGTATAAATGAAATATTACCGTTTAAATGATCAAGGAAGGGGTCCGAGAGAGAAAGGAAGAAACTCAGTCCGTAGTCCGGTTGCGAGAGATGTGATTGATGTAGATTTGGAAGTTGTGTACAAAGCGTTTATAGAGGATATTCGAAATGGGATTAGAGAGGCAGTTAATAGTTCATTATATAAGAGAAAAGGGGGATAAGGGTAACTGTAGGAATATAGGGGAATA
>JABUQX010061460.1:45000-59229 GCA_015478945.1 Trachelipus rathkii
CGAATAGACCATTTATATTAAGAGGCGCATCTGAGCAGAAGAAAAAATCACGCAATACTGAAACAGGAATTTCCCAGCTTTTTTGAGAGCCATTTTTAGCAACCGATGTGAGTGAGGTCTTCAAGGACATTACTATTGTATAGTTAGTCCTAGAATGTTTATGTTGTTTACGGGTAAGACATTTGAGCCGTCAAAGGGGATAGGAAAGTTGGAGGTTATTTTAGGAGGAGTATGAAGAGTTTTGAGTTTCAAAGAGTTGAACTTCACAAGATTGTGGTTACCACTGAGGAATTCCGACCAAATCGGCAAGAATTGAATCAGAAAGCGTAAGACGAAGGCAACTCTAGATATAAACGAGGGAGCACAATTAAAATGAGTGAGGAATGGAGAGTTGAGTCATCGCATAAGAGTGAACAGAGTAGAAGTTGCAGCTAGAAGATCGTTGATGAAAAGAAGGAATAAAGTTGGAGATTAAACAGAACCTTGAGGAAACCACAATTAATAAGAAAAGAGGAAGAGGTTGCTCCATCAACAGAGCTTGAAATGGAACGATCTGAAAGAAACTAGAAAGAGTAAGCAAGCGAAGGAGAATCAAGGAAGGTGCTTAGAGAGTACGACGCATGCATACCTGTCAAAAGCTTTTAGATTATGTCAAGCGCTACCAACACAAGATCACCATGGATCTTGAAGGGCAGAGACCATGTCGTGAGATAGGAAAGGATATCACCAGTTGATTCGAGCGTCGAAAGCCATACTGACGATTCTGAAAGAAGGGAATGAGATTCTATGTGATCGAGGGAAATGAGAGTTAAGGGAGAGTTCAAGGATTTATAGATACGTATACAAGTTAATGGCAATAGGTCGATAGTTAGAAGGATCAGAGCGGCTTACTTTTTTTGGGATTTTGGACTGAATAAAAAGCACCGTTTCCAGCATGAGAAAAAGTGTCTAGTATTAAGGTAGGGAGTTAATGAACAGAGGCAGGCGGCAATCAGAAGCATACTCCTCAAACCGAGAGTGGGAATGCCATCTGGGCCACTGGCCTTCCGAACGTTCATAATCTCAGTATTTCATGTACTCGATCATGAGTAATGACAGGTAGAGACATTGGAAACCTGAGAGGGGATGGAGCAGGAGGGGGGAGCGAATCGTCCATGGTGGAATTAGATAAAAAGAGACACAAGAGATTAGCCTTTGCAAGAAGGACGCTCGTTAGCAATAGAACGTCAGAACGGGATAAGGAGGGGGAAAAAGGCAGAATTTAACAGAATTATTTGAGATAGTTTTTTGGGCAAAAGAGCCAGAAATTTTATCAGAAGGAGAACCAAGAAGGGCCACACTTCCTTTTATATATAATATATATTAATATATTATATATATATATATAGATATATATATTTAATATATATATATATAATATAATATATTATATATTATATATAGTAATATATATATAATATACTATATAATATTATATATATACTATTATTTTTAATCAGTTTTATCTGTATCATAGCTATATATTATTACTTTAGTTATATTTATATTAGTATATAATATATATATATATATATATATATCTATATACTTTAGTTATATTTATAGCTGTATATTTATATATATATATAGATATATACTATAGTATTGTATATCTATATATAATATAATATATATATTATATTGGTATATATATAATATATATTATAATATATATATATATATATATATATATTATATATAATAATATATATATATTATATATATATATATATATATATATATATATTATGTATATTATTATATAGTTTATATATGTTATATGTATATTATACTGTATATATATATATATATATACTATATATATATATATATAATAATATACTATATATTATATATTATATAAATATATATATATATTATATATATATAATATATATATATATATATATATGGCTGTTATTGATGTCGAAATATATTTATAATTTATGAATAGATTTGGAAAGTGAATTTATATATCGATTCGTTCCTGTTCCCGTTTTAACGGGAGAGGCTTTGTGTTCTTGATGATATTGTTTAGTAACGTTTTATGGATTTGACCTTTGATGGTAGGACGGAATATCAAAAATTCCATACATTTAGTATTTCATATTTGTATTCCTGATATATTTGTTTTCGACTAGGATTATTTTGGTTCCAAGAGATTAATTGATTGTTCATTCTATCATCATTGAAAACTTATGCATTATTAAAATATTTGGTAGAAATGAATATTTTCCAGAACACAGGTAATAATTTCAAGGAAATTCCAATCACTGTTGCAGAGTTTCTGATATTTTGCACAGGAAGTAAATAATGATATATATATATATATATATATATATATATTATAATATATATATACTATTATATATATATATATATTATAATATATATATATATAATTATATATATATATATATATATATTATTAATCTTTTTTTGTGTTATCAAAAACTCGATGCCTCGCGATATTATGAAATGTCTTTACCAGCAGACATGATGAGCTTAAAGAAGGCTCCAACTTTAGAAGAAAAGAATATGCTTTTCTCAGAGAAAAGGTAGTAGCTCCTTTGACTGAGTTTCCGCTCAGACAGGTCAAAGGTCAAAATGGATCCACTCGGAGAGAGGGTTATTTATATTCAACATTTTAATAGCGTAAGGTTTAATAATATATAGAATATTATTAATTTTATTAATTCTTTTCTGTGAGTTCGAAAGTTTGACAGAGAACGTTGCATAGTTGCAAAAAATTAAATATTTTTGCGCTTTGGTACTTCACGATTCATCATTATTCAAAACCAGGTGGAATTATTCAAGGGTTTTCAACAAAGCAGGTATTTTACTACACAAAACATGGTGGTCAAGATAAGGGCTAGCTAGCCAAAATTTTGATAATCATTAACTGTTTTAAATATTAATCGATTTTATTTGGACCTTATAGAAGTCATGTCATCTTAATCAGTCCTTTCAACGATTTTAATCGTTTCGGAGTGCCTGACTGTTTCTACAGTGACAACTGACAACGCGTACTCCTTCACTGAAAATGTTTTGCAGGAGTGCATAGTTTGCCAAAAAAAAAATAAATAAATAAAAAATAATAATAATAATTATTTTGCGTTTCGGTACTCGCGATTCATCAAATATCCAAAAGACCAGGTAGAATTATTCAAAGCCTTTAAAACATGGAGGTATTTTACTACACAAAACATTGGTGGGTCAAAATCAAGGACTCTGGCTTAGACCCAAATCATTTAAACCTGTTTAAATATTCGTGCGGTTTATTTGAACCTTATAGATGAAATGTCATCTTAATCATTTAGTCAGTCCTTTCAACGATTTGTTAATCGTTTCAGAGTGCATGAGTGTGTCTAGTGACAACGCGTTGTCCTTCAGTCAAGTTGCCGACTTCAGTGGAACTTCCCTAGTGTCAGAAAATGGAGGCAAGTTTTTAAGAAAAAATCCGATTTCGCACAAGCAAATTCTTCTCCATAGCCCGTGGGTGGAAAGTTAGTGGGAAAGTTTAGGTGAAGGATTGTCTGTTCAAGACAATTGCAGGTTCTTCATTGAATTATTTCAATTTCGTAACTATTCTTTCTGATATTGCTGACACGATTAATTCACGTACACTCACCTACACCCCCATTTCAAATGAAATACTACCACTCACTGCCAACGATTTCATGAACCTTTATCAAAAAAGCTTATGGCTTTGCTTGGAGCTAGTTCAAAGAATCAGTTATGGGATTCAACCTCTGCTTAGAAAAAGTTTATGAAGTCTTTCAAATATTCATAAGAAAATATGAAGAGTTCCGTACCAGGTAGTACAATGAGTACCTTCTTAGTTTAATGAAGACTGAAAGAGACCTCTACCAGGTCAACTAGAATAACTAAATCAATGAAGATGACGCTGTTCTTATTAAAAGTCCAGTAAAGGAGCTCCCTTACTGGCAGATGGGGGTGGTCACAGATCTTATACACGGTGACGATAATGAAATTCGATTGGTATGCGTCAGAACTCCTGGAGGACAAGTCAGCTTGTACCCAGTCAAATATTTGTTTCCTCTGGAGCTTTCTTTGACCCACAGAGGTTCAACACCTTTATCGTCGAACGCTGCCCCTGTCCTTCCGGTAAATTTATCTTTAAATATTCCTGGAGGGGTGAACCGGTCTCCTACGTCTGCGATAGATGCTGGAAGTTCATCAACTCCTGTTGGTAAATATATTCGAAATATTCGGCCTAAGCGGAAAACTGCAGAAGCTGCCAAGAAAAATCTTTGGATGTATGGTTCATCGGAAGAATCGGATTAAATATTCTGCAGCTGTTTTACAAAATATTCATGTCTCAATTATTCAAGTTCTGACTTCTGCCCTTTAGAGTTCAGATGCCATCTCCCCCCTCCCACCCAGGGAGGATATAAAAATTGATATATAGAGTTGATGGAAAAAGCAAATGTTCCCGTTTGAAAAGAGATTAATTTTAATAGGAACCTAGTGGTTGCCGAAAATAAAAGATGTTCAATCGATTGCTTCAACATTTATTCAGTTGTTGGTTGATTTCATGCTAAAAGCATTTAGTCCTTGTTTGAGTTCAAAAACTGTTCAGTCGCTGTTTTGATTTAATATTGAAAACTGCTTTCAGCTTAAAAATCTTTTCGGGTGTAGACCTTTAACTCATTCGTGCACCGCCATTTTGGTTTATTTAAGCCGGGTTATTGTTTATTACTTATTCATTTAGTTTGCGATTGGTAGTCAAAGAAATCTTCAAAGTATATCAAAGAATAGAAGATCGTTTCATTTACTTAGAATTATTCCAGGAGGCACTTGTATGAGTCAGAATTATTCTAGGAGGCACTTGTTATGAGTCAGATTTATTATTCTAGGAGGCATTTGTTTGAGGTTTCGCTATTCTCGTTCGTGTTTTTGATCATATTAATCATTGTCAAGTTAGAAGTGGCTTAGTTAAGTGCTGATTCTTGGAAATATTAGCCTTTTTTGTTCTCTCTCCCAAAGGCCGTCAACTTCTTTGGTAAAGGGGTTGTCCTGAATACTAGTTTTACTTGTTTATATACCATGGGTGGGTTTAATTTTTTGGTAATGTTTCGGTTTGAGGTAGTATGACTTCTTCCTTCGGTCTTTGTGAAAAATTTGACTATTATTCTGGAGATGTTTGAGAAGTTGCGGTTTTTTTAGTTTCCTTGTTTTCCTTTTTTTTACTTATGTTTTCTGTAAGCTGCTCGCACTAAAATCCTAACCTTTCTCTATTTGCTCCAGATTATTTATTCTTAACGCCTTGTAAAAATTTTTGGGTGGTTCATTTCACTTGTATAGGTACTGATTTTCGCTGTTACAATACCCTTTCTGAGGCCACCTCATGGTTGATGATGTACAACCTCTAAATATTCGTCATATTTTTGGCAAGTAATACTATATCTTTTTCTGAGCTAAATTCACTTACTTTATACTTTGTCAATTATCGCCTTCTTCTAAGAATTAATTCACACTTCCCTAAACTTGAAACGAAAATATTTCCGGATTGCTACCTGCATATCATCTTTTCAAATTAAATGATTATAAGTTTAAATCAATTAATCTATTATATACTGTTATATTTTACGTTTCTATTTTATCACTATATATTTTTTCTATTAATTTTCAATGTTCAAAGGTAATTAGTCATTGTCTCACTGGTTTTTCTTTATATATAGTCTTTTTTATTTTTTATTATATATTATTTAGTTTTTATATTTTTATTATATATTTTTTATTCTACTTTTTATTATCTATTTACTATTTTATTATAACCTTCTCATCTCCTTCTCTACTATATTATTTATTTTTATATGTGATTATCCTCATTATTACTATTTATTTTATCCTATTTTAAATTCATACTATTTGATTATTTATTTTTCGTATATTTTATGTATATATATTTTTTATTATTGTGTTTTTTATTGGTTATATTTTACTCATATTCCCTCACATCATTGGTATTTACTTTATTATATATTATAGACCTCTTCATTCATATATTATTATTATTCGTCTATTTTATCTTTAAGAGACCTCACTTATGGATACGCTATATTTATGTATTATATTTATTTTCTTTCTGTTAACTCCCTATTAATTGGAGTATAATATTATTTATGTTTATATATATATCATAGTATATATATTTATTATATATATATATATTATATAACTCATCATATAATTATTATATATATTTTTTACCTACTCCTGTTTACTAGATTTTACAGGTTCTTAGAGGCCATTTGGCTTCTATTACTTCTATTTTTTCTTTGGCCTTGCTCTCTGTATTATATATATTTTTTATATATTATTCATTATATATTTTGCTCGTTTTTTTATTTTTTACATTCTAACCACACGCACCTTTTTCCCAATAAGCCACAGAATATATAATTATTTGAATATTATTAAATAATTATAATTACTAATAATTGAATATATAATAATAATAAATAATTAATTAACAATTAATTATATATAATACATAATAATAATAAATAATAATATAATAATAATATTATCATATATAATAAAATAATAATAATAACTAATTAATAATAATAATAATATAATAATAATAATATATAATAAATATATAATAGATTAATGATAAATATATAATATATTAATGTAAACTATTATAATTATAAACCTAATCAAAATTTAATTAAGTACAATAGTAAGTATAATTAATAATAATAATAATATAATATTATCTTTATGGTTATTTTTCTTAAGTTTTATACCTTTAATTTATATAATTTTATTTCTATTTATAATTTAATCGATCCATTGAGTAGATAGATTTTTTCAAGTATCATGACGATGTTAGCATAATAATACACCACATACTAACTTAATAATAATAATTAATAATCATGGTCATAAAATATATATATATTTAGTTTATTAATAATTAATTTATTATTATTTATATTATATTTATATTAAACTAGTTTTTTTTTCAATAATTTATTATTATATTAACCTCTTCAGGTTGGCTTCCAATGTTATTTTAATATTAACATAATAGTATTAATTAACTAATTAATAATCACTTCTATATTGAATTATATTTTCTTTTTATATTATATAATAACTATCACAATTATTATCAATAATGCTATTTTTAATGATATTAATTTTCGTTTTTTCTTCGTTCTAGTCGCTGGGTGGTACATACTGTCACGCCTAATGTATATCAGGGGCGCGTCAATATCTTTGCCTCACGGGTGCCTGGCCCATAGTTGGGTCTCTCTCCGGTTACCGCCTTCCGTAGCTCCTTCCCGATCTCTACACTTGCCTTCATGCTTCTTCAGCCCCTGCCGACCTCTTTCCCCGTCGGCTTCGTCTACCATTCTCCTTTTTGTTTTCGGATCATACTTCTGTCTAAACTCTCACCCTACGGCCGTCTGGCTTGGATTTTTGCTTTGTGCGAGCTTAACTCTGAGACAGTCGCCACTGTCTGCTCTTGCGTGTCATTTTTCGGCCTGAGTGATAACCTTTTTCTTGGTAAGCGTTAGATTGAAGTCCTCCCAACCACTTCTACTTCTAGATTCCAGGTATTTTCGGTCTGTCTTGGGGTGATACTTAGATTACGTTCGGTTTTGTCTTAGAGTTGACAGGTATACAGCGAGCTGATATACCTTTTGTCTAGCCAACCAATGTAATTTAATTGGGATCTGGACACCCTACTCCTAAATAAATCTCACTTTTAACACTCACTTCAATAAGGCAACTTTTGTAATGAATTATCTCGATATTAGTCCCAATGAATCTATGACTGTCATGGCCACGTTCCCTACGGTTCAGGTTGTGAGCGTACATATTGGATGGCACGGTGCTTCTCAAGCGAACTCCCCCCTGGAATCTCCTGGAATGGATTTCCAATACTCCCAGACTCTCCAGAGGATGAGTTCCTTAGATGCTACTGCACTTCACCTTTTCTTGTGACAGTGCTTTCCGTTTGGCTCCCGAACTTAATGGGTGGGATATCCACGCCGCACTGGGCTTTTCTCGGGAGAACCTGAAACATATTATGATTATAGTTTAATATATATATCATCTTATATTTACGTACCTATTACTTTTATGGTACTACTATATATATAAATAATATATATATATATACTATATATATATATAATATTATATATATATATATACATGCTTTAGAGAATACGTATGCTTAGAGAATCCCGTTCATCGCAAGAGAGAAATACACGCACACTCACCACGTCACACGGCCCCGCAACCCGCCCCGCACTCCCCGCCTATATATATAATATATATATATATATATATATATATATATATATATATTAATATAATATATATATATATATATATATATATATATACATATTACCTATTATAATAGATACACTATACGTACGTTACGTACAAGTAAGGAAAAGATACAAGCGTGCGCGGGCGCATTACACATTGCAAATTAAATTTTTTCCGCGCGCCGTGCGCCGCCAGAGCAGCAAAGGCAGCAGCAGCAGCAAACCCATCGTCAAAAAACCCCGTTCAATCGCTCGCCATCAACTGATTTTAAAAATATTGTAGAGAGGGGAAGAGAAGGGGTAAAGAGATGGGGTTGAAGAAGTAAGGTGAGGGAGAAAGAGGGGAACGAAAATCTAATTATAGCTTTCAGCTAAAGGTGTTAAGGTATCAGCTGGTCAATTATAACGCTAAGACCAAATGGCGTGGGAATTCAAGAAGGGAGAGAAAAAATTTTAATTACCTTTAAATGACAGGTTTTAAAATTTATGACTTTGTTTTAGAAGGGGACTAAGCTATTGACAAAGGAATTATCATTTTTAAAAGTAGAAGGGTGGGAAATAGAAGGAGGGTTGTAGAAGGGGAGATATTGACAAAGAAACTTATTTACCGTTTAAGATGACAGGAGTAAAAATTTATGACTTTTTTTTAAGAAGGGGCCTAAGCTATTGACAAAGGAATTATCAGTTAAGCCTAAAGGGGTAAGGTATCAGCTGCCAATTATAGAGAAGGGGTAGAACCAGAGAAAGAAAATCTAATTATAGCTTAAGCCTAAAGGAGTAGGGTATCAGCTGTCAATTATATCGTAAAATAACAATGGCCTGGGAATCCTTGAGGGGAGAGAAAAAATTTTAATTACCTTTAAATGACAGGTTTAAAAATTTATGACTTTGTTTTAGGAATGGGGACTAAGCTATTGTAGACAAAGGAATTAAATCTAATTTTTAAAAGTTGATTTTCGGAAATAGAAGGAGGGGTTGTAGAAGGGGAGATATTGACCAAGAAAACTTTAATTAATAAAAATGATGCAGGTTCAGGTAAAAAAATTTTATGAACTTTTTTTTTAGAAAGGGGCCTAAGCTATTCGACAAAAGGAATTTATCAGTTAAGCCTAAAGGGGTAAGGTATCAATTGCCAATTATAACGTTTATAACATGGGTAAGTTGAACACAAACGCATCCAGATTGTTTCTTGTATATTGACTCACATAGACTATTGACCAGTAGTTTTCTCTGTTCTTGCTACCTAACAGAATACAGTTCTCAACATACCTGCTTACACGAAGTTGAAGAAACACATACAATCCCACATATCATACATACACATTCATACATACATACATATAAGAATACTCTCTTCTCTCTACTAACTAACTAAATCTAACTAACTAACTAACTAACTAACTAACTAAACTAACTAACTTAACTATACTAACTAACTAACTAACAATAATATATATATTATATATATACTAGTAATATATTATAATATATATATATATATATATATATATATATATATATATAATATATATATATATTATATATATTATATATAATATATATATATATAATATATATTCAAATATATTCTGGCCGACATGTCTTGGAATTTCCTAAGGTGTTTCATATTTAATATATCACATTCTCGTTTTTCTAACTTTGTAAGTTTCTTATTTATATATTTTTTGTTTAAAAGTTAATGTATTTACTTATTTATTTTAGTTTTTAATTTATTTTTTATTTAAAAAGAATCTACAACACAATATATTTTTAACAAAAAGACTTTTATAATTTTATTTTTTTTTGGCTTTGTTTTCATTTAAAAAGTTTTGTTTTTTACTTCAAAAAAATTTATTCTTTTTCATGTTTATAAACGTAAAAAAAAATTTGCATTTTTACATACCCCTAAAGCAATTAGTAAATTCAGTAATCAGTAAATCAGTAAATCAGTAATAAAACTGCCGTAACTCAGTTAAATCAGTAAATCAGTAAAGCATGCATCCCACTCAACTCCATTATAAAATCAGTAATCTATGTAAATCAGTAAATTCAAACTGCCCTCCAGCCACTTTCCTACCCTTGACCAATGATCCCATTGATCTATTGATCTATTGATCTATTGATCTATTTGATCTATTGATTCAAGGTCATATTTTTTATTAAAATTGTTATGGTTTACATACATACCCTAAACAGTAAATCAGTAAATCAAAACTGCCTCCAGTACCTCCTACACCCTTTCCAATGTTCCATTTATCTGAGTTACCAATTGATCTATGAGATATTGAATTTCAGAGCAAATTTTTTATTTGAAAATTGTTTATGTTTTAAAAAAACAATACCCCTCTAAATAAGCATGTAAATTCGTAAATATCAAACTGTCTTCTTCACAGCTACCTTTCACCCTACCTCCCTTTTACCAATGATCTATTGATTTATCTTGAATTCTATTGATCTAACTTGATCGATCATATTTTTTGTATAACATATCTCAAATTTTTTTAACTTTATTTTGTTTTATAAGGAACTTTATAAAATCCTAAACTACATTTTTATATTAAACTACAAATAAAGCAGTAAATCAGTAAAATTGTCAGTAAATCAAACCACCTTCCACCTATCCCTTCCAAGCAGATCTACTTGATGCTTTTGATCTATTGAATCTAGATTGAATTATTGATCTATTGAATTCAAGTCATATTTCCTATTAAAATTGTTATGTTTTTACATATATACCCTATAAAGCAGTAAATCAGAAATCAGTAAATGAAACACTACTGCCTTCCAGCCAATCTCCTACCCTTCCATGATCTATTTGATCTATTGATCCTATTGATTCTATTATCTATTGATCTATTGATTCAAGTTTCTTCTCTTTAGTATAATAAATAAGTTCTTTGGATTAAAAGCGGGAAAAAAGAAAACCAGTTTTTATTTTAAAGCGTTTATAACATAAAGGCGACCCTTTCTTGTTCATTAGTGTTTTGGGTGTCTACCTGTAATGGACGTTGGTTAAATTTATTTCCGCGCTACGCTGCCACATGGTCTTGTGGCTTGGTCCCTACAGGCTGCGGAAAAACCTTTCTTTTATTAAATACTGTTAAAATTCACAGTTTTATCACTTATTGAGTTTGAAAAATTCATATGGTGCTTACATCAATGTGTTTTATACCAGAAAAAGTTTAATGATTACAAAGAAGTAATTTATGTTGCACAAAAGAGTACATAATAGAAAAGCAGTCAAAAGTTTCTACCTTGTCATATAATGCCAATTATCCTATCCTTTGAAATGCATAATTGACTTGAGGATATTAGCAGAAACCTTTACAGTTTACAATCTCATCATTTAAACGTCACTGTATTTTTTATAACTCAGAATATCTTTATCAGAATAAATATATGAGCGTGATGTATCTTTAAATACACAGTATTTAATCTTGTTTGGGCAAAGAAGAGATATAAGTCAAGTCCAATGTTGTGGCCACACAGATGTTCCCTACTCAGCGTAAAGAGTTTCTCTCTAAAGTATATAAGAAGTTACATCTATACTTCACGGTTATTTACTCTGTGAGCTTCACATTTCACCCAAAGAACACACATTACTCAGAGTGTTTGCTGCGTAACAAACATCTTCAAACCTTAACGAGGTTTGAGACAGTAATACATACTCTGAATATATGAGGTCTCTAGTTAGCAAATTATTTACTCTTATGAGAAATTTAAAAAATCTGAAACCATTTGCTGAAAACGTAACTGATCTGTGAAGCTAAAAAATTTGTTCAGATGTATAGCTGAAGTCATGTTCTAAGATCTTATAAAAAAGGAAATGTTCCTTTAAACAGACCTCAGAAGGTAAAGCTGCGTCGTCATTAGAAGCATCATTAAAAAACTTGCTGGTAACGTAAGAAAGCTTAAAAAATAAATAGAAGCTATTACAAAAAGGAGGAGGTGTGTTTCCTACCTTTACTCTTTTCAGTCATAGCCCCTTTGATAAACAGGTGGCTTGCCAATAATGAAGAAGGTAGTGGTTTTGACCCTACAGCGAATATGAGTAAGATGAAATATAAATACGGAACCCTACCTCCGCAACCAGCATCAACGCAACAACAGACGCACAACAACAACATCAACAGCCACAGCAAACCACCATCAAACTCTCAACTGCCTCAGACAATGTTATAACCCTTATCAACCCGTTTGCCAACAAACAGCAAGCCTTTGAGTCTATATGAATCCGCAAGTTTGAACAGATAATAAATTACGAGAAAGAATTGTATTGAATATTAAACACTGAATGTTGTACATTCATTGAAAAAAAGAATTCTATATCAAAACGCTATACAAAAATAGTAGATCTAAAAGTTTTATTAAATTCACCTAAGGAAGATTCAGCTCTAACACCAGATACTAAGATTGAGGTGAAAAAAGAAGATAATTTTAAACATATACTCAAGGAAAGCTTACCAATGAGGAATAAGAAAACGGGTTTAGCTATATATAAGATTTTAAAAGATCAGCTTACATGGAATGAACTCGGACAAATCATTATTGACGGAGAAACAATAGCTGGATCGAATATTGTTGATTGATATCTGATCTCTCCCGCGTGATTGGAAGAAGGTTCCTGTGGCAGGATGGAAAATAGGATCAAACAAGAACTTCAACTATTAATTCTCCCGAGAAACTTTAATCCAGAATAACATAAGATTAACGAACTGGATAATATTCCAATGGCTTTCCTAGACCTGACGTGAGTCCCTTGGTACTTCTTTTGCCTCGGATAGATTAAAGATGCTAAGTAGAAGTACATTACGTTTTAAATACACCGAAATAAGAAAAAAAACCGATCTTCGCTTCAAAATATTATTTAGTTTTCCTTTTAATTATTTATTGTTACTTTTATATATTGTAATTGTGAACTTGTAAAAATTAACCATTTATATATAGTTAATATTATTTTGTAATTAAAAAATAAAATATTTCATAATCGACAATTTTTTCGCATATTTATATCCCTAATCAAGATAAAATGAATATGTTTTTTTTATTTATAATTGTCATTTGTGAGTCATGGAGGAAATAAGGGACGGTAGAATAAACATTACTTTGTGTGAACAGCCTTTACAGTTAATGGAGCTTTTCAAGGTTCGCTTCAAAGTTTCCTCATGTTAATTAAAAAAAGAATTGAAAAATATTTAGAAGGGGAGGAATGCTTTTACTCTACATAAACCTATACGGAAAAAAATTTCCAACAGAAAACCATAGCCCCTCACTTAGATAATGTATGGCAACTTGATTTAACTTGAAAATTGAATTAAAAGGACACAAGTTTACAATGAGGGGTATCAATACATTTTTTTTGTGAGATAGATGTATATTCCAGGTACTTATGGTTAAAGGCTTTAAAAAGATAAAAAGTCAAAGACTGTAGCTGAAGCTGTGAGAGAAATTATAAATGAGGATACTAGTATCCTAAATGTGTGGACAGATATAAGGTAACAGAATTTATGGCAAGAGTTTCAAAGAATATAGTTACAGAGTAATGATATGGGTACTACACAAGACACATTTTCAGTTTAAATAACAGCTGCAATAGTGAAAGAGTACAAAGAACTATAAAGAAAGAATGCATAGGTATTTTCACGAATGGAATACACATTTAAATATATATGATATTACCCTGCAAGCCTTGGCTTATTCTTATAATTAGGTCTTATCTTAGAACAATTAAGGAATACCCCTTAGAGATGGGTGAAACAAAACCTTCTGTACCTAATTAACACAATGGGAATAAATTAAAGATAACACAAGGCATAAAGTAGAGAGATTTACATGTGAGAGTGTCTAGGTCAGATGAAATTTTCAG
>JABUQX010061461.1:0-10000 GCA_015478945.1 Trachelipus rathkii
CAAATACTTCTAGAGAGACTCCAATTGTTAATCACAAGTTTTAAGTAAAATATGTAAGGTGTGGCTGAAGTCGAAAAGTTCGGTTTCCGGCCGGAACTTCTGGAACGGAACTTTTCCCAAGGTTTACGGACATTCCAAGTTCCGGCCAGGAAAAAAATTCTGGTTCCGGTACATCTCTAATATAGTTATATATAGTTATATATAATTATATATATATATATATATATATATATATATTATATATATATTATTATATATAATATATATATATATATATTAGTATGTATATATATATTATATATAATATTATATATATATTAATATTATATATATATACAAGGGTAAAATAAAGAATGGGCCCTTTTTAGATAAACAATTGGAGGGAAAAGTGGGCCCTTTTTTAATAAAAATTGTTTTTGATTTTTTTTAGACAATATACTAAAGTAAACAAAAATAAACAATATACCATGTTGTTAGGTGTTAAAACACATATACAGGCCAATTTTCATTCAAAAAAAAAGGTAGGCCTTTTTTGTCAATAAAAATGGCCCTTTTTGTATAGTATTTTTTCCGATGGTACCTGTGTGTTTGATTGGCTGCACCAAAGTTTCTGAAAGTTGGTGTGGGATTACCTTGCATGGGAAGTAACATATTTTTATATTCCAATATTAATATAATTTATAGAGTTTTTAATGCAGTATTTAACTGGAAAAGTACAAAAATGGTCACTCACGATCGTCAAAAAGTAAGTTGAAATTTTTTGAAACTTTTTCAAAAAATTCCCCAAATTCAAAAAAATCAAATTTTGAACCATTTATAACACCTTTTAAAACATGGCATTACTGAGATGGGGTTAAGGGTGGTCCACTAATTTTTTTCGCTCTACACATCATAATATATTGGAGATACACAGGTGGGCCTTTTTTGCATAACAAAAATGGGTGGGCCTTTTTTAGGTAACAGCACTATATATATATATACTATATATATATATATATATATATATTATATATAGTATATAATATATATATATATATTATATATATATAATATATATTATATACAGCTACTATATATATATATAATATATTTATTTAGGTTTTATTTATATCAGATGACTTTTATATGATACTATAAATATACAAATATTGAAAAATAACTATCCTTCTTATCTAGCAAAAGAATTTATACTGTTAAAATTGATAATGAATTTACAGGAAACAGTAAACCGGCATCGGGGTCCCCAAAATCGAGCAGTTCCAAATTGAATCGTATCAACACAACTAATAGCACAGCGAAAATTACAGTGAAAAGCAAAACTTGAAGCTTGGAGAAAATATCAGGTATCACCGCACAAACCCATCCCTATGCTTAAAATTGCATAGAGTTTTATATATATAATATACAATATTTTATTATATATATATATATACTATATATATATTAAAACTATATATAAGGTATATATATATATACTTATATATATATTGAGATTTATAATATAATACTAAATATAGTAATATATATACTATCGCTATATATACGTACCTTATTATTATTATTTATAATATATAATATATATATAGCTAGTACTACATAATTCTATATATTTTATTATATTATATATTTAAATATAGTATATATATATAATATATATAGTATATATAAAGTAAATTATATAAGTATATTTAGGAATATATATTTTTGTTTCACTATATATTAGGCTATAATATACTATATGAGGATATAATATTTCTGGCGTAGTGATAGCCTGTGAATTGGAGGTTTGTTTTTTGAGGGGCGTGGTGTGTGGGCCTGCAAAGGTCAGGAATGGAACCACACACCTAATGATTTATTAAAGTGTGAGGTCCGTCACGCCTGCGTTATGAAGCTCTTAGGGAGGATAGTTTTGGTTGTTCGGACTCTCTTACACTTATAGAAACAGATGAGGTGGCTGTGGTGGGGCCTTTTTCCCTTTTAACATTTTTGTCCAAAACTCTTTTGTTGACTTTTTTTTCAAAGGTGCAAATAACGTAAGCCTTAACTTTAAAGGGAGCATAGGAGAGCTGAAGAAAGAAATAATATATATATATATATAATTATATCACTATATATATATTATTAGTATAATATATATACTATAGATATATATATATATATTATTATTATAGTATATATATATATAGGTAGTACTAGATATTATTGGAGTATATATATATAATATATTATAAATATAATAATAATATATATATATATATATATATCTATATAGGTATAGTACATATGAATATAATATACAGTACAGTAAACACTAGAATAACTCTGTGATCAAAAACAAAGGTTTAAATATTACAAAAATTGATCATAATTAGAAAAACAAAACAAAACGTCGCCCTCCGTCGGTAAACAAACAAAGATTACACATCAAACAAAAAAAACAAATAAATGATTCGAAATTTTATATTAATGGGCAACTAAATTAAAATGGAATATTAAAGTATTCAACAGCACCGAAAAATTCTCAAAAACTCACCACGACAAGTTAGACATTCAAGTTTCTATATAGAACAAACAGACGAGGTGAACTGTGTTGACTGTTATCCTGAGTTAAAGTAGCTGTAGTTTAAATGGGCCGGAATCACTATTAATAGAGGGTTTAATGTTGTGAATGTACAAAGTTTCTAAAATATGTAGGTTGGTTGTCGAATTTGTTTGGGTTAATATATTAAAATTATTGTAGTTAAAGGTGTGGTCTTGAGTATGTGAGTGATCTCTAATAGCTGAATGGGAAGGGGAAATTCAACAAGTTTTTGGGGTACGGTAGATAATGCCTCTGTGCTACGTTTATCCACTCACTGTGGAAATTGGCAGGAGGTACTGCCAATATATGATAGCATTAACAGCTATCCACAAGTAATTTAATAAATAAAATTTGAAGGATCGAAGAGCTTCAGGACAATGGTCTTATGTTTGCAAAACGAGAGAGATCGTTGATGGAGGTTTGTGAAAAACTATTAAATTCAATTGGGGAAAATGACTTTGTAAGAGGGAGGAAATAATTCTTTACGAAGTTTTCCGGTGAAAAGTGTTCATAAAAAGGTAATTTTAAATACAAACTGCATTTCAAAGCCAAATACGTTAGAAGGTTTTGGGTGTGGAAGAAGAAGAAGTTGACGGCACCATTCCATTTTTGGATATGTTAATAAAGAAATCGACTCCAGAATTTACCGTAAGCGTTTACCGAAAGAAAACCTTTTCAGGTCTGGGACTAAATTTCTTTAGCCACACCCCACTCTATATTTGTAAATGTAACAGTAATTAAGGACTTTAGTACATAGGGCCTGTCACCTTAGTTCTAATTACGCGTCTCATGCATGAAGAATTTAATTTTTCTGTTAAATTTTTTTAAATAATTGTTATTTTCTTTATTATTATTTCATTAGTCCATAAGTACATAAAGGATTTTCTGAACTCGCGTTTCCACACCCAAACCTGCTAACGTATCGGTCTTAACCCATGCCGTTTTGTATATAGAACACACCTTTTTTAAAATGAACACATTTTCACGGAAACTTCGTAAAGAATGATCCTACCCTCTTACAAAGTATTTTCCACCAATTGATGTTAATTAGTTTTCACACCCAAATCCACGATCTATTCGTTTTGCAACGCATAAGGACGGATAGTCCCTGAAGCTCTTCAGATCCTGCAATTATTATATAAATTACTTGTGAGAGCTGTAATGCTATCTATATTGGCAGTACCTCCCGCCAATACCACGTGAGGATAATGAGCACAGAGGCAATTTTCTACGCCGCTAACCAAAACTTGGTTGAATTCCCCTTCCCATTCAGCTATTAGAGATCACTCACATACTCAAGACCACACCTTTAACTACAATAATTTTAATATAATAACCCAAACAAATTCGACAACCAACCTACATATTTTAGAAACTTTGTACATTCACAACATTAAACCCTCTCTTAATAGTGATTCCGGCCCATTTAAACTACAGCTACTTTAACTCGGAAACAGTCAACACAGTTCATGTCTGTTTACATTCAATAATAAGAAACTTGAAGATGTCTGAGACTTGTCTGGTGAGTTTTGAGAATTTTTCTGGTGCTGTTAATACTTTAATATTCCATTTTAATTTAGTTGCCCATTAATATAGAAATTTCGAATCATTTATTATTGTTTTGTTTCTTAATGTAATCTTTGTTTGTTTACCGACGGAGGGCGGACGGTTTTTTTGTTTGTTTTTCTAATTATCGATTCAAATTTTTGTAATATTTAAAACCCTTTGACTTTTGATCACAGAGTTATTCTAGTTTATATATATATACCGTATATATATATATATATATAATATATATATTTATATTCATTATATATATATATATATATATATATTACTCACTATAGGTATATATATATATATATATATATAGTATATATTTATATATATATAATATATATAACCGTATATATATATTATATATATATATATCTATATATACCTTATATATAATATATATATATATCTATATATATATATATACTGATATTATATATATATATATAATATATATATATATATATAATATCTTTTATATTGTTATATTTCAAGACATGGAAAGTTTTGTGTTCAATCAGGATACCTAACAGATGAAGAGTGTCACAGAAGCATTTATGGTAAAGTGGAAAAAGTAGTAAATGAAGTTACTGAATTAAATCAAGAACAAATGTTACTTTCATACCGAATTTCAGGTGTTGTCACTTCAATATGTAAATACCATAATATAAAATACCTGAAAAAATATCCTCATGAACATGGCCATTATTGTTGCGATCCTTTGAAAATACATAAGAAGACTATTAGGAAACAACTTAAAAAAATTAAATTGGAGCATGTTTTGGCCAAGGATAAGTGTAATGTAGATGTAGTCCCTGGTAAATCAGTGTGTGTTAATTGCTATAAAAAACTATTTTTGCAAAATGTAAATGACAAAGAAATGGAAGATTATGTAGATAAAGATGACCAAATAGCAAGTATGGATGCTGCATGCTCTCTGTTAGGTGTTTCACCAGCATCGAAAGTAAGAAAATTAGGTACTGATAAAAGACCAAATGCTTTAAAAGTTAAGATTGAGAAGGTGTCAAGTAAATTCAGAAAAAAATTGGAAGAAACTTTTGATACAACAGTAACAGAACATGAAGATGGGGATGTTACAGTACATGAATATCAGGAGCTAATTCAAAAATTAAAGGTTAAGTGTTCAGAAGCTGACAAAGCAAAAAAGATAAAAATACTTAGCTTATTACCCACTTCTTGGAGTAGGAAGGAAATAACCAGTGAATTTGAAGTATCTGATCGTTTGGTAAATATGACAAGAGATCTTGTTAGGGTTCAAGGAATTTTGCCAGAATTAGGGAAGAAGAAGGGATATGGAATTCAAGAAGAGGTAATAGATATAGTACAAAACTTTTATGAAAGTGATGAAAATAGTAGACTCTGCCCAGGGCAAAAAGACTGTTTATCAATAAAAATAAATAATGTGAAAGTTAAAAAACAAAAGCGTCTTATTCTTTGCAATTTGAATGAACTATTTGTTTCATTTAAAGAAAAATATTCAAATTGTAAAATTGGAAGATCAAAATTCATAGAATTAAGACCAAAGTGGTGTGTCCTAGCTGGATCTTCAGGAACACATACAGTTTGTGTATGTGTGTATCATCAAAATGTGAAGCTAATGATTGATGGGGCAAATCTAGGCATCCCATACAAGGAACTTCTTGCTATTCTTGTTTGTGACATAAATAACCTTGACTGTATGATGGACAAATGTAGTGATTGTCCAGGAGGGGCAATCCTCAAAGATTTATTGGAAAGCCAAGACACTACTCTTATTCCAGACACTATAGAATACAAACAGTGGTTATCAACGGATAGAGCTGAATTGATAACTGTTCTAAAACCAATAGAAGAATATTTTGAATCCTTGATTGACAAACTTGTTGCCCTAAAAGCGCATCATTACATAGCAAAAACTCAGACACAGTTCCTGAGAGAATGTAAAGATAAGCTAAAAGAAAGTGAATGTATTGTCCTTGCAGATTATGCAGAAAACTTTAGTTTTGTAGTTCAAGACGAAATTCAAACCTACCACTGGACAAGTGAACAAGCAACTGTACACCCATTCGTATGCTATTACCAAAAAAATAGCAAACTTCAAAATCGATGCTTTTGTGTAATTAGTGATTATCTGACACATAATGTTGTGGCAGTAAACTTATTCCAAGCTTATCTGATGCCATATATTAAGGAAACACTTCCCAATGTTAATAAAATAATTTACTTTTCTGATGGAGCAGTAGGTCAATAAAAAAATAAGAAAATTTTTGTTAATCTCTGCCAACATAAACTTGACTTTGGCCTTGAAGCAGAGTGGCATTTCTTTGCATCAGCCCATGGAAAAAATGCATGTGATGGAGTTGGGGGCACAACAAAGAGAAGTTGCTAAAGTTTGTCTACAAAGGCCTCTCAATAACTACATTATTACAGCTGAAAGCATGTATGAATATTGTAATAGTAATATAAAAGGCATTACATATATGTATGTCAAAAAAGAAGAAATTGTAATTCATGAAGAAAAATTAAGAAATAGATTCAATAACTGCCAGCGCCTTCCTGGAACACGGACATTTCATTGCTATATTCCAATTTCAGAAAGCATTATTAGATGCTATTTAACATCTAAGTCAAAGGAGTATGAAGAGCTTTGTGTCTTAAAAGCAGTTCCACAAACTTTTAGGAACAATGACATCATTGCCTGCATATATGATGAACAGTGGTGGTTGGGAATCATCAGGGATATTAACTTAAAGAATGAAGATGTACTTGTCCAATTTTATCACCCTGCTGGACCTAGAACATCATTTATACTATCACAAGAAGATAAAGTTTGGGTACCTCTAACAAATATTCTACGAAGAATTAGTTTTCCTGAAATATCAACAGCAACTGGGCGTTGTTATAATATTTCATCTGAACTTTCCGAAGAAATTTCAATTCTTTTAAATAAGAAAAAAAATAAATATACTGTCATAATTTACAAAAATTTGATGCCAGGGTGAGTTATGACCATTAATAAGGCTAAAAATAATGATTTTAAAATTTTGAATTTTTCAACATTCGGAGGCTCGTATCTCCTATACCGGGCAAATAATTTACTCAAAGTTTTTTTTGTGTGTAGATATAAGTTAGTACTATGCTGAATGCAAATTACAAATTTTTTCATTTATTCCCAACGGAGATATTAGGGGTCAAAGTTGTCAATTTTTCGAAAAATGACTTTTTGTCTACCCTGTAAAAAAATTTGGTATAACTTGAAAACTTGAAATAACTTTTAACTTAAACTATGGTTAAGTATGTATTAGCTGAAAAAGTTTAACACTATAAAATAATTGTCTTCTTCCCAAAACAAGAGCCGAAACATGACATTTTGTTTGATTTTAAAAAAAAATTTTGACACCAAAATTTTTCATGAAAAAAGATTTTTAGGAAAATTTTTCATAGTAGCAAAATTGTTCATTACAATGTCCTTAATAAAAGCATATATGAAAATTGGGCATACGATTTACCAGTGCTGAGATATAGAAGAAAATAAGTGATAACATCTATAAATGCAAAGAATTCAGTGTACCCACCATTTGCAGCCACCTATTGTCAAAAATATTTTCTACAAAAAAGGTTTACCGTGATTTTGAACTGTTCATAACATTAACAACTTTAAAGGCGTTAAGTTTTCCTGAAGAGGTCGAGCTCTCAATTTATTTATTTTGCAGTTCATTTATGAATGACTATGCTATATATATATATATATATATATATATATACCATATATATATATATATATATATAATATATAACATATATATATATATATATATATATACACTGCTATATATATATATACTTTTATAAATATATATATTCTTTTATATATATAATATATATATATATATCTTAATAATAGCATATATATATATATATATATATATATATATATAACATACTATATATATATATATACATATAATTTTATATTTTCTATATATATATAACATATATATATATATATATATATATATATATACTCATATTATATATATAACATATATATATATCATATATATATACATATATAATGACAGAAAATACTTACTGAGAGGCTTATCTTCTATCTGCTGACATCATACAGTCTATAAACTCTACCTTTAAACTGTATATATATTTTTATATATGTAATATACATATATCTTATATATATATATATATATATATATAACTATACTGCTCTTCACTGCTCTTATATATATGCGCACGCCATATACTATATACTCTTACTCTCTATATATATACATATAACATATTTATATATATATGCTGCTCTCCCTCCTTTCCTTATATATATATTTATATACTTCCTATATATATATATATATATATATATATATATATTACCCTCGTCACTTCTACAAATGTGGGGTAATGATGCGTAACATGCACGGAAATCAGATAATTAAGCAGAAGAGCACGATGTAAGTTGAAAAGATGTCTCCTTACCATTTAATCAATTAATTTAAGTGATAACTATTCATAGCAAAAGAATTCCACCCTAAGGCTTCATAAGACTGCAACGGACCCTCGCTCTGATATCTCGTCAATGTAGGGTTCATTTGGGACAGGGCCCAATCATACTCTCCAAAACCCCGATACTCATTTCTACTATACATCTTTCTTCTTCCCTTTGCCATACTAGCTTTCCTTTAATTCAAACATTCATTTACTGATTTAATTCACTTTTTCTTCGATCTTCCAGCCGGTCAATTTCCATCACACTCACCACTGTACATCCGTTTAAACAACCGACTATCATCCATCCTTTCCAATTGACCAAACCATCTCAATTCATTCGTTTATTCTCTCAATTAGGCCTGTCTTCACGCCACACAATTCCTTAACATATCTATTAATCATTTAATCAATTCTTTTCACACCTAGCAAACCCCTATGATTATATATAATTATCTATCTTAACAGATTGTACCTTAGATCTAAACCTCTTATTCTACGCCATAGTTTCACTACTTTACATTAACACAATAACTATACCCTCAAACCGAAAACCCTAGCTCTCTCAAGACTTAGTCTTTGTATTCATTTAAAGATTTTTGTCCACCTTCCTACCAAATCACCAAAGAAGAGCACCACCTACTACGCTCTATATCATCCTTCTCATTCAACATACAACCTAAATTTTTAAACTCGGATACTTATTTCAACTGCTCGTCTTTAACATGATTTCACACCGCGGACTGTCCTGACCCACTACTATCACCTTATTCTTATATACATTTACTTTCAAAAGCCTTTTTTTTACACACCCTACCAAATCCGTCTACCAATTCTCTCAAATTTTATTCACTAGACGCACTTTTTCAACCAAAATATCAGCATATATTTTCCCTACAACACTCAATATATAATTGCCATGTGGGTTATATAGTTATAACTACTTTGCCCTTGCAAAGTGTATTTATTACTGCTCTCACTTTCCAAATCATAAAAGTATACACTTACCATCCACAGCAGCTTTTTGATTTTAACCTCTATATTAGTGGTACAATCTCTCTCTGTCACAGATCATTTCACCAGTATTTTCTATCATACACCTGCTGGTCAGCCATTCTTGCAACTTTCTCACTCTACCTATTACATCCCCCTACTTTTACCTAACTCCAAAAATACTAATTTCTTCTTACAACATCAAACCCACACACACATTCACTACCACCTCTTCATTACTGCCAATGTTTTGCAAATTTTAGAAGCGTTCCTTACACACTCTCCTCACATCAATTTTATCTTCATGAAAATACCATCCTTATTCATTATTCTTAGAAGACCCTCCTTACTCTCTTCTTATTTTCA
>JABUQX010061461.1:20000-27500 GCA_015478945.1 Trachelipus rathkii
CCAAGAAAATTCCTGGGCACGATAAATTTTGTATATATATCTTTGGATACTTTCCGTTTATTTTAAATTGAAACCACACTAGCGTGTGTATACTTAAAGAAGTTTTATGAAAAACAGAGATACAAAAGTACCGGATATTTTTTAATATAAGAAAAAACGTATATTAAAGAAAGCTTTAACCTATCTCTGACTTCAAATTTTAACTCTCTTGTCTATATATATATAATGATTCCAATTACTCCTTCGTGCATTATTAAGAATAATTGTGTGTGTTCGATGGAAGTCCCCTCCAGTGTGGGCCGAAGTTCGCCGATTTCTACAAAGTGTTTTAATTTTAGGTGTGAGCACCTCATTTTCGTGGATGAAAAATAAACATTTAATCCCAAAGAATTTTAAGATACGTGCGATGAAACTTTTGTTTTTCCATAGTTGTGAGGGTTAATTTAAATTATATCAAATCACTTAAAAAATATTCACTAGAAAGGCCTTAAACCAACTGGTCCGTTTTAAACTTTATTTATTACTGAAGACTGTTAAGATAAAAACTGGCATTCTCCCTAGAATATCTTACTTTGCTTTAAACAATGGTCAGCAGGTAGAGCATGAATTTTAGAGTAAGGGATACTTAAAACGAAGCTACGAGATAACGGTCTTACTACACAAATAGGCATTCTAAATGACTCGCCCCGCAGAGATCTAAACTATCAATTATTAAACTAATCGTCTTCAGATGCTTATAGAGATAAAACTTCACGTGGGAACTCTTTAACAAAGAGGGTGCAAAAGCAATCAAAAAAGGCGGAAAAAAAAACTCTTATTTACAGTAATAAATATAGGTTATCGTAATACTCAAAGTAAAATTATATAGAAAAGGTTTTTATAATTAAATAAGAACTATAAACAAACATTATATAACTTTTCAAAGAATAAAAATTACTTGACATGGAAGCAGATATTTAATTATTTTATTTTAAATCTTTAAATTATGACAAACTTTTCTAATGATAGAAAGTTTAGCGAAAATTATTTACATAATTGTAATATGGAACATTGTTAGTATATATCAGAGAAAAGTGTAAAATATTGTTTTAGAATTGCATATTACTTTTATCTAACTATATATATATATATTCACCTAGACGAGTGTCCTCATATTTTAGTACTCGCTGTTGTCAATTATCTAGTTGGATGAAATATACAGAAGTTATTGATTGTGTATCAATTTTATTAGCATTATAGATAAAGACTGGATGTAATTTTCCTCGTATTATGGAATATCACAACTAAAACACTTTATAAAGAAGCTCGAAATTATTGAGCAAGCAGGTATAAATATAAAACGCTAAAGTATAAAATATTAGGGGCAGCATTACACGTAACGGATTACACAAATAATACCTCCTCCTAAACAGTTGAAATTTGCGAAGTTTGTTTTAAAATAAAATTTATATAATATATATATATTATTATATTTCAAGTTTTGGATAATTTTCAAAACTTCTCGATATAGCGAAATCCTTTTTTTTATAAAACTATACCAGACATCAAATAGTGAAATTTTATTTAATGACAATGAATGTATAATGCTTGAAATGTTTTTTTGTAATATTTGAGTGTTTTGTCAAAAGGTACACAATGGTAATCCAATGATAAATAGATGATATTTGCAAGAATGGGTGTATTAATGTTTATTTTGGAATTTTCACATTCAAAATTAATTTTTTAAACTTCACAATTTCATAAAATGCACATTTTAGTTTTTTAATTTTAATAAAAATTTATATTTGTAAGCTGCATTATATAATATAGTTAGGGTTAACGTGATCATGTCTGAGTGTAAGCTCGCAAAATATTGTATAAGACATTAAAGTTAGTCCTTCTTCTTCTTTCTCTCTTCTTGCTTCTTTTTTCCTTCTTCTTCTTCTATATATATATATATTACTTCTTCTTCTTCTTCTTAAATTATACTTTCTTTCTTATATACTTCTATCCTTACTTTACTATCTTATTCTGTAGTGTGTCACTTCTTTATTATCTCTCTTGATACCGTATGTCGTTTCGTCTTACCATTACTTCATCTTCTTTCTTCTTCTTTTTCATCTTCTTCTTCTTTATCTTCTTTGTTACTGTGTTTCTTCTTCAGTTCTTCTTCTTCTTCTATAACATAACTGATGATGTTTGGTTAGCTTGTAGGATTATGCAGAATGCTGGTGCTACTATAAAGTATGAGTTTCAGACTCTTCATATTGTTTACATTATTAGTTTAGAAAATAGGTAAAATAAAATAATATGCTTATTTCAAAAATAATACATAACGGTTTTTTATTATTCAATATATATGTAGACACATCAAAGCTCAAAATTATAAATAAAACAAAATACTTAAAACAGACTAGCTTTGAGAGTGGAGATCTAGTAAAGTCTTTGCGTAGTTATTCGAGTTGTTTCATTGTAATTTCATAGTTAGATTTTCTTCTTCTTCTTTTCTTTACTTCTTTATAATGAACTAGCCATATGTGCATCGTCTGTACCATATTTTACTTCGTTCTCCACATCGCTTCATACTACTTCGCTTCAAAGCCTTTACCCTTACGTCAATAATCTCTTTTCGTTTTTTTCCTCTTCCGTTATATCCTATCATTTACACTCTATTTACATTTTCCTTTACTTCTTTTCTCTTTGTTCTTTCTTACATTTTTTTTTTCCTATAACATTAAAGTCCTAATAAACTACCTTCCATAATATTTCATCAAACTATCTATTTACGCTTACTTTTCATTACTTTTGGTTTTAACTTGCTTCCATTTTTCGTGTGGGTGCACTAGTAAAACAATCTGGCACTTAAAAAATTAGTTTTCTTTGTCATTCTCTGCCCTTTTTAAGATCCTGGTTCTTGTTTCAGTGCATCTCTTTCTTCTCTGTCTTCTATATATATATATATATTCACCGTATCTTATGAGCTTTTTTTTTACGCAATCACCTTCACTGTTTAGATTTTCGACCTTCTCTCCTCATTCCGCATTAGAATCTTTTAAAATCATAGCAAGCCTTATTATGCTGTTTGCTTATGCTTTTTTTACAAATCTGCTAAGAGGGCAGTAATCGACATGAGTACTATGTATTTAGTATATATTATTTTACTTATTTACCTCTATTCTTTAGTTATTCATATTGATTATTTATTATATTACCATTATATTTTCTATTCGTTTCTTTCCATTCTTTATTATTATCCTAATTGACTTAGTTTATATATGTGTAATATTTTATTACTATTCCGATATACCTTCGTTTCTATTTTACACTTCTTACCTTTTTTTCTATAGTTTACTTATCCCTATCTTTAGAATACTTCCTTTACTATATTATTTATATATGATATATCAGTAATATACTATAGTGTTTAATCTACTTCCGCTCGTTTCCTTTTTTCTATTAAACAAACAAAGTATTAATGGTAAATATTTTTGTTGCAATTGTAACTTCAACAATATATTTCATTTAATCTATATAAAAATGGAAACAACAAAATTTTTTCAAAAATGATAAAATATGTTGTTGTTTGCAACTTCAAAATTTGGTGGTAATAATCATCTTCAATTCAAAAAAAAAGGTTATACAAATGAGTCTGGTAAGCTTGCCTACATTCCCAATACCATCAAAAATGTTTCTTATATTTTATACACACTACAAAATATATTATGATTGATGACATAAATCATACTGCGTATTAATATATTAATTTATCTGTGATTCAATTTGTATATTATTGTTTTTTATTCCCAATTGTGATCGTGTTTTCTCCGGCGTTGGTAGCACTTTAGACACCAAAATCAATCAGTAAGGGCGGGTATTATTTGGGGGCGTGATGTGATTTTGTGTTTCTGTTTTGTGTATGACGATGTGAGTAGTGTGTGTGTTTTTTTTGATATGAATTTCTTCTGTTTGGTATTGCTGTAGTGTTGTATAGTTTTGTGCTTGTGTAGTCACTCTGTTTTAACAACTAAATAGAAGGCATTTATTTTTGCGAGTTCTATTTCTAAATCATTTTGTTTTTATTTTGTACCATTCTGATGGGGTATGTGATTGAAAATGGATAATAATTAATTCTCTAGTGTCTGTAAGGTTTATCTATAATTTTACTGAGATGTTTTTTATAGTTGCGTACTGTTGGGTTAGGTGGGGGCTCTATTCGGCGAGGGTCTTAGCGTTTACTGTCTTAAGGGGGCATTTGCGCCTGGTCGGGTTATTGTGGGTGTATACATTTGAATGACTGTTTTTCTTTTATATTTGGTGGTTAAGGATTACTATAGGATTCTGGGTTTGTTGTCTTGTGCAGTCTTTGAGCATTTTGGCGGTGGTTTAGTGTAGAGAATTTCTGGTATGTGTGGTTCGAGAAAAGAGATGACTTAGTTTGATTTTTATGCTGGTCTGAAATTATTGAGTCAGTAGATGATTGCTGCGGATTTCTAGCTCTAGGATAACTTCAATTTAGTATTTGCCTGGGTTTTTCGTTTGTTGGTTGGTTTTATGTAGATATGGGTTTTCTTTACGTTGGGGTTAAGGCGTTCTCGCGTCGTAAGGTAGGTATGTGTCTTACTTTTGTTGGCATTGGGTTGTTTAACTTGTGTGAGCGTTGATTTTTCGGAGTGGCTATAAATGATGTGTCTGAACTGCGTATGTGGGTTTTGCGGGTTCTGATTTCGTGTTGGTTGTGTGCGGTTTTGTGTCTGTTTTTTGTTTCTTTTGTTGCTGGTGTTGTTTCTTATGATCCTAACGATATGCGCGTTTTTGGGGTTTGATCGTTTTATTTGTTGTTTGGTGGGTATTGTGATATCAATCATAGTTGGTTTTTGGGTGGAGAGGTATCATTGGTAGGGGTTTTTTGTGTTCGCAGTGGTCTTTTGGTTTTTGTGTTGTGTTGTGTGTTATTGGAGGCGCTTTATATCTTGGGTTTTGTTTCTTGTTGGTTGTGTGGTGTGGTTTTGTGTTTGTTTTGTTGTTTGTTGGTGGTTGTTTGATTGTGGTTATATACAGTAATAAATTTATGTTATAAAAAGAAGATTGTTTTCTTAACTGCTGAGATGGTTTTTGTATATTGACTATTGGAATTTGACGGTACTGATCTAAATCTATTGTGGGACGGGATTGTATCGACTGATTTTGTGGGTGGAGTTAGATAATAATAGGTTAATGTGTAGGCTATTTGTTTGATGTTGATCAGTGATTAGACATTCATGGCAATTTCAAACTGTGACTCTAAGGTGTGGTGCGTTGTTGTGTTACCATGCTCATGCCTGTATTCTGGTTTGGATGTGTTTATCGATATTTTTCGTTGACAGCGGAACTCAGTCGTTGCTGATTCGGGTGCTAAGGTTATCATGCGGGAGTTAATTTGAGTTGGTGTGTTGTAAGCAAGTCCTTACAGGAGAGGTTAGGGTGGTATGGGTTAATGGATTGGTTCAGATTTGTGTGTTAGGCCAGTGTTTGGGTCCGTTTCGGGTGTAGTTGTAAGAGGTGTGTCCGGATCGAAGTATCCGATTTGTTGTAGTGTCGTTCTAAGAAGTAAGCGTCGTATTTATGGCATGAACAGCACCGATAGCCGGGAAAGGAGTATACATTGGTTAATTGTATTGACTTGGTGTGTACGGGTAAGTCTGTTGTCTTGTGGGGGCTTACTGATCGTATTAAGTGTTATTGTTCTGTGGTTTGCGAGGAGTAGACTGTATTATGGAAAGTAGCGTATTATAAAAAAAAAATATATAGAATGAATAAAGGTATAATAAATATGAAAAAGGAAAAAAAAAAAAAAGTTCATTCCGGTATAAAACCTGTCTAAAAAAAGCAGAACGAGTGTTGGTTGGTTGTGTAAGGATGGTGAGATGTTATGCATGTTTGGTTTATTGGAAGTCCTTAGTAAAAATTTTGGTTCGGAAAACATGTAAAAAAAAAAAAAATTTTTTTTAAGTTAAAAAAAAAAAAATTTGTTAGAAATAAATTTCTTGGCTATTTTTTATTGGCGGGGGGTGCTGGGACATAGTATATATAATTTATTATTTGTAAAGGGTATTAAACGGCAATTTAAAGGGGGCTCGACACCGACGGGAACACAGGGGGGGACGTTTTTTCCATACCCCGTAGGGGAGGGGCGCGCGGAAGGAACCCTCCCGCTGACAACCCCGCTTTGCAAAATACCAAAAGAAGCGGGGTTTCGCGGAGTACGCCTTCTCGTTCCGGAGGGGGGGATTTAGTCCTACTCCTTAGTTCCCTGGGTTTTGCGGAAGGCCGAGAGACCCTCAGACTCCTCCATCAAGTGCGGTTATTAACCCTTGGGGTATTCCTTTAGTTAAAAAAAAAAGCAAAATTTTAATAAAGTCTATTTATTTTTAACGAGTAATCCAATAAAAGGTCTCTAAATAGGCCATTTAATCATATTATATATATATTATTACATAATTTTTTTTATTTTTTTATTTTTTTTTTAGCATTTTCCCTATCAAAAAGTTTTTACGACGGATTCCAAAAATTATTCTTTTCGCTGTAGCTATTGGTAGTTTTTGAGAATTTTTTTTTTTTTTTTTTTTTTTTTTTTTTCATTTTCGCAACCTCCAACCCAAATAGACCAGCATCCCAGCAATGTTTTCCTTTTCCTGGTTACTGCTGTCCCCAGTTTTTGAGAATATGGATGTGGCTCTTCTAAGTAGGCTGACCAGGAAAGTCCATTACCTTGGTGAGCATTTCGTCACTAAATTTTTGCGGCTGGCTTGACAAAATCAGACGCAAACTCTAGCATTTCTTACCGTTTCGTGGGCAATAAAATGCTAAAGACGTAAAATAAACGGCTTTATATGTCAAAATATATTTTTTTTTGGAGTTTTCTATGCGAGTGAGTTCAAAGATTTTTTCTATTATAAATATTCCTATTTTCTTTTTTTCCAATTCAATTTCCTACTTCTTATTTAAAATTATAAACTAAATGAACGGCTTTAATTAACCCTAATAAAATATTAGTTTTTTTATTCCTAAAATAAAATAATAAAATATTCATAAATTTACTATTTATACAAATAGTACTTTTAGACTTGAAAAGAAAACTAGAACATTAGAAATAAGTAACCAAAATAAATTTATCATTTACAAAAATTAAAATCTTTAAATAAATCCATTATTAGTTCAAGACAAGCGCGCATCGAACACGCCAAATGATTCTGCTCTCTCCCAAACATCTTTTTTGGTTTCCAGGATTCTAGCTCCATTATTTTAAATTTCCCAGCTCGGAGCCAGATTATGTTGTTGCCAGGTTGCAAGCTCCATTATTTTAAAATAACTATCTCCCCTCAGTTTCCAACATTTTCAAAAAAAGCTCCGCCATTCTAAAAATTTACCGCTTCCGATTCCGACACCACCATTTTAAAATTGGGTCATTTTTTTTTGTTTCATTTTAAATTTATGTTTCGACCCTGGGAGTAAATTTTAAAAAGTAAGTTTTTTTTTTTTTTT
>JABUQX010061462.1:0-10000 GCA_015478945.1 Trachelipus rathkii
AGTTATTAATCCTTCACTATATTCCATAATTAATATTTGAGTGTGTAGTGTCTTCTAATATGAGTTTGTCTACGCTATTCGATTTTTTTATAATACTGAATACATCCCTGAGAAATGTCTCCATTATTACTACAATAAACTTTATTATTAATAGATTCTTAGAAATATGTGCCCTTACACTTAGATTTGGAGCACCATTATGAAACATTTGCAGTATCCTCGAGAGCAAATAGTTAGCAAATGCTAACACTTTTTCCGTATTGTAGTCAAGAAAAAATAATTTCTTACATTTTTAATATACTTATACGAGAGTGAGAGAGCATCGTAGCCTGAGAACGAGGGACTAATATAAGTAGGTACAGAAGTATCCCTCACTCGTCCCCGAGGCCGAGAAACCCTCAGACTTACTTACATACCATGTACTTTATTACTATTTATATATATTATTTAATATATATAGGTAATATATATAATTATATATTATCTTCTCATATATATTACGTGTATATAATATAAAAAAAAAAATATTAAAACATTATTGGATCTACTTAATTTTGCTTAGCTACAGTCCGTAGCATAGCAGCACTATTCCGAATATTAGTTACATGCAATTTTTTCATGCAACAATTATAACATATATTTATATATATATATAATTATTATTAAAAAACGGTTTTTATATTATTTTTTTTTTAAATTTCTGCTAAATAAATGTCTCCTGATTTATAATAAATAAATTATATATCAGAGGATAGCTGATAATATTATATTTATATCCTAGTGTAACATCTCTGGAACTTATTCATCTAGGATACTGACATCTAAGCTACTCATATTGATATCTATAGAGGATATAATAGTCTATGAGAGTGATATATTAGATAATAATCTTGCGCATCGTATATAAGTATATTAAATCAAATATTATCTTATGTATTATATCATTATATATAATAATTATTAAGTATATCCTTCTTTATTAATATTGATGATTAATTAGAGTAATTTATATACTTATTCTATAATTAAATATATATATATATTTATTATATTATATAATATATATATATATTATATAATAATAGTATATATCAGCTATTATTATATTAATATTAAATATAGTAATAACTATATATATAATATTATATATATTTATATATAATAATAGTATATATAAATTTACCTATCCTCAGTAAGGTATCACATAAAATTATATTACATTATTAATTTAATACACCTATTAGTCAGTGTGAGAACTCTTCGTAATAGCTCTACTGGTTATACTTGGGTATAATATACGAGCAAATACCAATATGGGGATTAGACCCATCCCAGTGCTGGCATCCAATAAGTAACCTAGATACATCAAAATATATTATAATATACACATTTATCTTGTGTACTTTCAAAATACAATACTATGTAGTATATATATATATGTGATATGATCTATTATATAATATAATATTATATATATATATTATAATATATATATATTATATATATATATATAATAGTTAATAAAATATATATTATACTTATATATATATAATATATATTATATATCATTATTATATAATATATATATATATTATACTATATATATATAATATATATATATATATAGTATATATATATATTATATATACTATATCTATATATTATATATATAATATATATATATATATATATATATATATATATTATAGTATATAATATTATTATACTAAATATATATATAATATAATATAATAAATACATATAATGTATATTAATAATATATTTTAGTGTATTTATGTATATATGTAATATAATATATATACTATATATATATCATATATATATAAATATATTATATAAGATATAATATATTAATATATATTATATATATTAATATATATATATATATATATATATATAGATAATATATATATTATATACTTATATAATTATATAATATATGTAATATATATATAGTATATATATATAATATAGTATAATTATTATATATTATTATATATAATATATAGTTTATACTGTATATACGTATATCCGTATATGTACTATACTAAATATCATATATAATTACATATATATAGATATTTACGAGTATATATATAATATACTATTATAATATATATATATATTATATATCTATATAATATATATTATACTATATATATTAGATTATAATTATATATATATATATATATATATATAATATATATATATAGTATACATATATATTAATAAAACTATATATATTATATATTATATATAGTATATATATATATATATATATTATATATATATAATATATATATTATATATATATAATCTACTATATATATATATAGTATATACTATATATATATATATAAGGGTGGGAAGTCTCGAGAAAAAAATTCGATCGACTCCGACTCCGACTCCAGAGTCGATTTTAAAACACGACTCTGACTCCCGACTCCAGAAGTCGATTTTAGATAACCAATCCGACTCCCGTATCGCCGCGACTCGCCTTGCCAGAACTGCCCGACTCCGACTCCCGACTCCCGGAACTGTGCCGAACTCCCGACTCCCAATATGAAAATGGAACTTGATTTTTTTCCAAAATTATGAACTTTTTTTATTTGTCATCGTTATTTGCTAAATAAACATTGAAAATAAAAAAAAAGACAATTATAACATATAAATTTTAATAATTTCTAATATAATAATAATATTTTACATTTTTTAAACAAAATAGGCACTTTAAATTACGAGTAGGCCTATTGTACACACACGTAAACTTGTTGACAAAAAAAATTTACAATATTATATAAATATAATTACTGACAATTAATAATAAAATAATAATAATATATAAATAATGATAATAATGAAAGATAATAATAATTAATCGCAATAATAATAATATAATAATAATCAAATAAAGAAGTTTGAGATGAATAACATTATTATTATTCATTATATTATTATTATTATATTATTATTATTATTATTACTTATTATCTTATTATTATTATTTTATTATGTATTTAATTATTATTATTATGTATTATCTATTATTGAATAATAATAATAATAATAATATATAATAATATAATAGATAATAATAATAATAATAATAATAATTAATAATAATAAATAAAATAATAATAATAAAATAATAATAATAATATAATAATAATAATAATAAATATTATACTTATTATTTTATTATTATTATTATATTATTATTATTATTATTATATTATTATTATTATTATTTATTATTATTATCATTATTATTATTATTATTATTTTATTATTAAAAATTGATGCATGATGCTTTCGGGAGGCTGACATATTATATATATAATATATATGATACTATAATAATATATAATAATATATATATATACTATATATCTATATAACTATATATATATATATATATATATACTATAATATATATAATAATTATAGTATAAATATACTACTATATATATATATATAGGCGAAATCATTTAAACCCACAACTATCTCAAATCCATATCTCAAACCACTCAAAGCTACCTGCGCCACACACCAGCGAATACATTCTGTGAATGCTGTACAATGTTACGTGGCGGAAAAATAATTATATATATATATTATACTATATACTATATATATATATATTAATATAATATATATATATATATATATTAATATATATTATAATATATATATATATATATACCTAATCTAAAAACTACAATAGCTACAGCGAAAAGGAATACATTTTGGAATCCTGATAGAAATTTTACATCGAGCCCCTTAAAAAAAAATTATAAAAATAAAAAAAATTATTGTTGATAATTATACGAATACTTGATAGAGAAACCTATTTATAGAGACTTTTGGTATTGTTACCTCGTCTAAAATAAATAGATCTTTCCTATTAAATTTGCTTTTTTTTTAACTTAAAAAATACCAAGGGTATTCCGCACCGATGGCAGGAGTCCGGGTCTCTCGGCCTTCCGAGTACAACGGGGTATACTAATCTGCCCTGCTCCGGGGAAGGTTCCGGAATCCCCCGCTTCTATGGTGATTGTGTGAGTCGCAGGGGTTCCTTCCGCCCTCCCAAGCGGGCGTATGGAACCGTCCCCCTCCTTGTGTTCCCCGGTCGGCTCGAGCCCCCCTACATTGCTGCCGTGTAACATATTATATATTATATATGATATATATATACTATAATATATATATATATTATACATACTATATATATAATATAATAATACTATATATATTATATATATATATAATCATATCTAATATATATACTATACTATATATACTACATGTCCCCTGCTCCTAAAAATAAAAATAGCCAATTCTTTATTTTATTTTTGTATTTTATTTTTTACAAATTTTCTTAAGCTTAAAATTTTACAAGAATTCCAAAAATGTACTCCTTTTTCGCTGTAGCTATTTGTGTTTTTGAGAATATGTTTTTTTTTACATTTTCCTATAAAAAATTTTACCAGGATTTCCAAACAATGTTATTCCTTTTTCCCTATAGCTAATTTGTAAGTTTTTTGAGATGTGATTGAGATATTTGTTGTTTTAAACTCTGGATTTACAGTTATATATATATAGTATATATAATATATATATATATATATATATATATATATATATTAATATATATATATATATATATAGATATATATAATATATATATCGTATAATATATATATATTCAGAGGCGACTCTGGCTCTCGTGCTACTCGTGCTCAGCACGCGTTGACATTTTAAACACACCACGATGTATTGTTTATGCAACTTGTCATAATTGTCTATGACTAATATTCTCGTTATTTTTTTGCGAAGAGTTGGTCAAATAAATGAAAATTAATATATGCAAATAATATAAAAGATTATGCAGAATTGAAAAGAAAAAGAAAGAATATCCGCGCTATTTAAACACATCTGCATTTTAACATTAAAAATAGGTACTATTATGCGTGCCGCAATAGCAATTAGCGGCATATCATATCCTGTGAACTTTATAGAGTATAAAATTATTTTTAAATACTATGTTTATAAATGGGTATGTGTAAAATACTATACATATATATAATAAATTATTTATCACAAAAATATTTAATAAAACATTAAAATAATTAAAAATGATTCACTTAAAAATACTTTAGAATTATAAAATGAAAAAAAAAGAGTAACCTGAATAATTAATAGATAAACAGGTTTTAGCCCTAAACTAAAAAAAATATTAATAATAAACCAACTCAAATATTTAATTTTATATATATAATATATATATATAATATATATATATATATATATTACTTCTTCGTGGTGCCCACAGGTTCGTCTGACTACTATTCTCGAAATTACACACGCTACAGGTTCGCCTTCATTCCACTATATATCTATATATATATATATCCTCACTAACCTAATATAATATATCATATTATATTATATAATATATATATATATTATATATTATATAATCATACTTTGGCATAACGTTAGGCCATAAATAGTATATATATGTATAATTCTGCATAACGTTCGCGAGGTGCTCCGGGATCTAATCCTGTTAATGAAGATTCACTCAAGGAGTTATTCTTATCTATATACTAGTATATTACTATTAATATACTATATTATCAATATATATATATATATATAATAATATATAGAACTACATAAAGCTAAACCAAGCGACAAAGAGCTGGAATGGATATCGCGTAAACAACCGAGGGCGAGAGGAACAGAAATCACATTGGTGGAATCCTTTGTATAAATTTTTATTGCGGAAACTGTGATTTTAAACCTCGTGAATAGAATTGGAATCATATGTCAAAAACTACGAAATACCTACAGCGAAAAGTACATTTTTGGACATCCTGTAAAATTTAGGTAGGAAAACATGTAAAAATAGAAAATAAAATATAAAAAATAAAATAAATTATTGGCTTATTTTTTTTTAGGAGGCATGGTATAGTATATATAGTATATAACTATAATATCAAGTTATATATCATGATATATTATATACTATATATAACTTATTACTATACATACTATATTATACTATTATATAATATATTATATAAACATAGTATACATATAATTAAAAAAGGTATGACACGGCAATGTAGGGGGCTCGAAGCCGACGGGGAACCAGGGGGGGTGGATCGTTTTCCCATACCCCCTGACACCCCAAAACCAAAGAGCGGGGGTTCCGGAACCCTCTCCCGGGGGGCGAATTAGTTCCTACCCACCGATAGAGTCTCACACCCGAAGCCGAGAGACTCTGACACGTCCTGCCATCGTGCGGTATACCCTTGGGGGTATCTTTAGTTAAAAAAAAAAGGCAAAATTTAATATACCATAGAAAGTCTATTTATTTTAACGAGTAGACAATAAAATAAAAGCTCTAAATAGGCTCTCTAATCATTATACTATAAGCTAATACAATTACATTTTTTTTTTGTTTTCGATTTTTTTTTACATGTTTCATTTTGCCTATCGTAAAATTTTACCAGGAATTATTTTGCTGCACTAAAGATGGACACTCAACATCCCAGGACATTATAATTCCTTTCCCGGAGCTGTTGTAGTTTTTGACGATATGGATTGAGATTATTTTGTGGTTTTCTACAACAACGGTTTTCGCCATAACTAATATAAATATATATATATATTATATATATATATATAATAATATATATATATATAGTATATATATATATATATAATAGTATATATATATATATATATAAAATACAAATCATATCATACTATAACTATATATATATATATATAAAATATTATATATATATAATATATACATATATATATATTATAATATATAATCTATATATAGTACATATATATACTATGATGATAATCCTAACTATAATATATTTATATATATATAAATTTATAATATATATATTATTATATGTATATATTATATAATATTATATAATGTTTTGTAGCATATTGAAAGAGAGACCTCGTCAAGAAAATTTAGATGTTCTAGGTCGAATGAATTTTTTTTTTTTTTTTTTTTTACCTTGTTCTAGGGGCGAATATTAGTTGGGTTAGGTTAGGATTACAGTTAGGATTAGTATTAGGTTAGGTTATGTTCCGGTCAGGCAGGTCAGGAAAAAAAAAAATTCATTCGGCCCTAGAAACATCTATTTTAATATATCAAGAGGCTCACCCTGATGAAAATTTTTTTAATTCTGATCCAAGAGCTCCGTTCGTGTGGGCCGTTTAAGTAATCTTTTACCATATATATATATACATCTATATACATATATATATATATATATATATTATATGATATATATAATTATACTATATCATAATACTTATATATTATATATATATATTATATATATATATATTACATTAGTATAGAGAGAGAGAGAGAGAGAGAGAGAGGGAAGAGAGCCACGAGTAGCAAAGAAGTATTGCATGGATCCGCCACTGATATCTAAAATATATAGAATATACTTCATATATATGGATACTATTATAATATATTATATATATATAATATTATATATAATTATATATATAATATATATATATATATATAATATAATAACAACAAATATCATATATAAATTATATATATATATTAGAACAAAAAAAAATTTAAATAACGGCTTGGTATTACCTGCCCTATTCAAGAATAATGCATGGAAATTTGCTCAACAAACTACAAACCCCTGCCAAAAGTAAAATAATAGTATTTGTATAAAAACTTGATTATTATTTATATTTTTATAAAACTGATTGAGTATTTATTCGGTTTTTCTGAACCGAAGCCTCTTTGTTTAATTTAGACATTCCGGAGTTGTTTCTAAACTAATTGTTACTACTATTAGAAGAATTACGGCTTAGGTACGGAAATATTTTGAAATGCTGACACAACCACAACGTGAGCGCCCAGCACTAGGGTTGTACAATAAATGTATACGTATATTTCTATCTGATTCTTTTAGCTTATTGCAACTCTTATAATTGGTGTGACTCTATATTTTTAAATCAGTTATGTACTCTACTTGACTTTAAATTTTGTAGGATTATTAATAGCATCGCTTCCGCTGTTTGATAATTACGTTAATCGCACACACAATCACGCAAGATAGTCAGTAACATTTTAATTTCTAGTAACGGGTTTTATAACTTGGCTTTTTCAAGCTCTTTAATCATAAACAACTTAAATTGAGCTACAACAAATGTCAAATAAAAAAACGATGTACTTCATATTTTATACATCAAAATTCAATAAGTTTGTTCAATATTTTTGTGTAAAAGGTATTCATTGACAATGGAGTCGAATGCAGTCTTTTTATACAATTTGGGGTGAAATACATGGTTACACCTTTTTGGGTAAATCGGACTCCCGACCCGACTCCGACTCCCTTAACCCACCGAAAAACGCTTCGACCCTCCCCAGACTCCCGACTCCCCGAACTCCCACTTACCGACTCCCCACTCCTGAATATATATTATATTAATATATTATATAATATATAACTAAGTATATAATCATATATATATCTATATATATATCTTAAACAGTGTTTATTATATTAAACTTCTCGACAGCTCATACACAAGCTCACTCATATAATATCATCCACAATATAAACATATAATATACATAAATACTATTATCAAAACCAACACTCTATCCAAGTTGTTTTCTGCCCTTGAAAAAATTTCACAGTCGAACAGACAAATTTTCGGAGGGGGGAGTCTGCAACACACGTTCTAGACATTTACCTATATATTATATATATATATATATAATATATATATATATACCATTACCATAATATATAGAATATTTTATATTTTAATCATAAAGACGCATATTTATTGTTTCTATTTATTTTTCATAATGATAACCCCCACGGAATATAATTATACTCAATATATTTATTTATTTAATTATTTATTTTAATTCACTATCACCTTTCTCGAGAGCAAGGCCTGACAACCTAGGCCCCATGTCTGGCACTAGGTCATAAGTTTGAATTACAACAACATACCCCCATCCATTTCATGTAAAAACGAAAAATATGATTGATAGGGATTTCATCCAGCACCCTATTAAGACCCAACAGTCACAGAAACGACAATATTTAGACAATTTTCCTTCACACTAGATCCGACCACTACCATCCAGAACACAAACAGCAGACTTACACGTTCGTCTATAACACACTTCAAGATATTCTACAACATATTAATTATTCTTCATCATTGTCCAATTCTATGTACTTTATATTTAATCTAAAAAATGTCCAAAAAGACAATAACAATGGCCACACGAGAACAACAAAAGATTGCAGCTCCTCCAACACGTATTTCTATAATAAAAATAATTTAAATGTTTAAATTTTTACAGAAATTCTGATCATAAATAAAAAATTTCTTTTCCAAGTTAATTAACTTTCAACCAGGACCAAAGAATGTTACAGCTCTCTGCTGAAATACAGTTCTCAATCCCAATTAAACACTTTTCAACAAACCTTCTCATATTTTTCTTTCTACTTCAAGACTCTCAAACTTCTCATTAAATAATTAAGTCACAGGAGATTTTACTCTCTCATCAACGGGATTCGAACACTTGACCTCCGCGTTGCTGAGGTAACAGCAAAGCGCTTGCTCCAACGACATGGCATCCACATCCCCCCCAAAAAAAATATATTGCCCCAGTATCTATCCAAAAACCTGATATGACATATATATATACTATTATATTATATATATATATTCATATTAGTATATAATATATATATATAATAATATAATACTATATATATATACCTATATATAATATATATTATATATATATACTAGTATATTATGGCCAATTCCTATGAACGCAGGCAATGATATTTTTCGTACTTTTTTATAAACTTCTGATACCTTCACAAGACAAATATATTTAGCTAGGCAGAATAGCGTGAAGCCT
>JABUQX010061462.1:15000-22500 GCA_015478945.1 Trachelipus rathkii
TAAATACAAAAAACAAATTCTCCAATAACAAATTATTTAGGTGAATTTACTATTGTGATTTAAAATAAATTCAACTGCCTCAGTAAAATTTTCTGCAACGAACGTTGGAGCCGGGTCAATGGTTTTTTCATCATCTGGTTGATATTTTCCAGTTTTAACAAGGATCGCGCTTAGGCCTGCTTTTAAGGCCCCTTCCACATCATCTTTCGCATCCTAAATAATAATAATAATAATAATAATAATAATAATAATAATAATAATAATAATAATAATAATAATAATAATAAATAATAATAATAATAATAATAATAATAATAATAATAATAATAATAATAATAATAATAATAATGATAATAATAATAATAATAATAATAATAATAATAATAATAATAATAATAATAATAATAATAATAATAATAATAATAATAATAATAATAATAATAGCTTTTTGGAGATGGTGTACAGGGACCACAATGACAAGTAAGAAAGCGCTTATACTGTGTTAGTGTACTAATAACTGAGGAAGTTCATAAACTAACGACATAAAAAAAGTGCTGAAAGAGTTTTATCTTATAGAATATAGAGGATGATTAGTTCATGGAGGAAAGCAAAACTTTGTTACTCTAAAATGAGACGATTCAGATCAAACGTATTTTATCAGGGAGAAACTTAAGTCCGAGGGCTAGATGACCTCGAAACCCATACGAAAGAGATCCATACGAAGAGCATGGACAGGAACTCCTTCGTCATGTGAAATCTATGAGTGAGATTGATATCCTTATAAGTAAAGAGGGCAAAACAACCTCCTAGAGGCGACTCCTTCAGCAAGATGACGGCCAATTTCTTATTAGTGGTTTGACGTTCCGTAGCTTGGCGCCACCAGAATCCTCAGCACAACATGCCTTCAAGCATGAGAGAAACCTTACCAAATACAAGTATAAAAATCTGTTGCAGGTAGGTATGTCAAACGTACATCTGGTGGAGGGTATTGTCCATTAGCTATCCTGTTGGCTGCAACATTCTTGTCTTCTGTATAAGTCTGATCGTTCCCCCAGAGGACAATATAGGAAGGAACTCAAACAGAATGTAATACCCTCTTTCTGTATATATAAAAATCAAAAGAATCTTTGGACGTCAGAGACCAAGGGATTTCTTGTTGGCAAGGAAGGTGCTTCTAGAGTTCGAGAAAACATAATTTCTTTTAGTTGTCATGTTCCTAATTCTTCTCACTGACAAAGCCAACGCTATCAGTTTAGCTGAGAAATGGACGATAAAGTTCGAGGGTGTGGGAAATGGTGAGATCAAATATGATAGCCGATTCCCCCCACTCCCCCCATCCATCTCTAATAATAATAATAATAATAATAATAATAATAATAATAATAATAATAATAATAATAATAATAATAATAATAATAATAATAATAATAATAACAATAATAATAATAATAATAATAATGATAATAATAATGTTTCAATCGGTAGAGCTACAGAGTCGCATGGCAATGGCCCGGGTTCGATCTCTAGTCCGGATCCTAAGTAGAAATTACCTAGAGAAGTTCTCCTCCTTGAATAGGGCTATGCCCGTGAGGTGTGAACTTTTATTAAAAAAAATAAATAATAATAATAATAATAATAATAATAATTAATATAATAACTAATAATAATAATAATAATAATAATAATAATAATAATAATAATAATAATAATAATAATAATATTTTTGGTTCTTTGTGGCGAATCTGAAGAGAGTTTGAGAGGATTGGTAGAGAGATTTGGCAAAGTGTGTAAAAGGAGGGGTTTGAAAGTAAACGTAGAAAAGAGTAAGTTTATGATTGTGGGCGAGGACAGTCCTCGGTGTGAAGTTATGTTAGATGCTGAGCAGCTGGAACAAGTGTCTGAGTTTAAATATTTAGGGTATATGTTGGATGAGAAGGGAACGGAATGATGCAGAGTAGTACGAAAGTTTGTGAATGGCAGGAAGGTGGCTGGGCAATTAAATCGTTGGTGAAGTAAAAGGACTAAGTCTGGAGTGCGCTAGGGTCTGCATGAGGTATGTTGTTACCTGTGTTATTGTATAGTAGAAAAACTATGGTCTGATAAGTAAGATAGATCTAAAGTTCATGTGTTCAGATGGACAATCTTAGGGGCGTGCTAGGGGAGAAGAATTGATAAAATGAGGAATGAACGTATTAGAAAGTTGTGTGGTGTGAAGAAAGGGGTAAAACGAGAGAATAAATGAAAGTAATGTTGATAATGGTTTGGTCCATATTGGAAAGAATGATGATAGTGTTGGTTAAGGCGGATGTATAATTAGTGGAGTGTGTTGGGAACCGATGGCTTGGAAGATCAAAGGAAAAGTGGAATTGAGTCAGTAAGAAAGTGTCTGTCTGCAGAGAAGAAATTCGAGTTTGGCAGAGGCGAGATAGAAAGGTGCATGATGAAGAGAAATGGCGGATTTTGTGAGGGGGTATGGTTGTGGCTCACCTGGGCCAGGGGATGAACCCTAACACACTTGACGATTTACCATAGTGAGGATCCATCGCGGTCCAGTGAAGCTCTAGGGTGGATTTTCTGACTGCGACGAATTCTTACTAATTAATGGTACAGAGGAGGTGGTAAGGCTGGGCTTTCTTTTCGACTTTTGTCATATTCTTCTACTGCTTTTCTTTTCCGATGCATGCTACGCACCTCACTCCCAGTCTTGGGAATTAAAAGGAAGATGAAGAAAGAAAGAAAGAAAGAAAGAAGAATAATAATAATAATAATAATAATAATAATAATAATAATAATAATAATAATAATAATAATAATAATAATAATAATAATAATAATAATAATAAAATAAATAAATGAATACAAACAATTAAAATAAATAAATTAAAAAATGAAATAGCAAAAACTTGACAAAGCTGCAAAGAAATTAATTAATTATAAACAAAATAAGTATGCTACCCTTAAATATAATAAAAACTTACGTCTCCAATCATAACTGTTTCTTCTGGAGTTCCTCCCACGTCACTTAGAGCTGATAAAAAGAAAGCTGCTTCAGGCTTCCCAACTACTTCGGCCTTTACCCCTAGAAACAAAATAAAAACCTTAATCATAGTAATAAATAAGAAATTTAAATGAGTTAAAAGAATAGCACTGAAGATTAACAAATCTATATAATTAATACATTTTGTCTGATTACGTTTATTTAGTACTATTCTTGAGTTTGGTTTTAAACAATAGATTTTTTTTTCCAAGTTTCACAATTCAAGCTTTCAACTTAATATACAAGCATTTTGAACTTATTTAAAAAAGTATTGCATGATTTTTTACTTTTATTGTGCTGTTTATAAATATTTTAACAAAGAATTTAAAATTTCAACTTTAAATATTTTAAGTATTTCAGGGTTATTCAAGTATACATTTGGCATGTCATAATTACCGAAAAAGTAAACATAATTTATAATTAAAACAATTAATGTAAAATCTCAAAATGCTTTGCATAATACTTTTTTATCATTGAAAGTATTTAAAAATATATAAATTGTTATTAACCTCGCAGAAACTCGAAATGCAACCATTGTACCAATAACAACATCGAGGCAGGCAGAGCTTGGTGGGATATTCCTACATAAAAGTCCCCACGTGTCAGGGAACTCGCAAGCAAGAGTTTTCTCAAAAGAGTGAGCGAGGAGGATTTCCGTCTCCCGCTACAGCGAGTGTAGGAGCTTTTTATTTTTAAAGATCAGAATATATTTCTCTTTTTTACAAATCTAGGCAAAGCTGTATAGTTTAAAAAGATGGGCTTGTGGAAGAACTTTATAGGTTTTTATATCATAGTAAACTACACCTACGTTTATAGGCCAATGTCCAAATGCAAGTGCAACAACCCAACAGGGGTACAAGTACTTAACCATAAAGAACTAAAGCTTTGGGAGTTGATCTTATTTTAATAATGAATTATCATTCCATATATATATATATATAATATATATATATATAATATATATAATATATATATATTATAATATATATATATATATTATATATATATATATATATATTATATATATATATATATATATATATATTAATATATTATATATATATAGTATTTAAATATATAAAGTATATATAATTATATATTAAGCAGTAATAATATATATAATATAATATATTATATAGTATATATATATATATATATATTAATATATATGTATATATATTTTATATATATAATATATATATATATATATTATTTAGTATAGTATATATAATTATATATATATATATAGTACCGGTATGAGAGAGAGAGTTAAAGTATATATATATATATATATATATATAGTATATATATTATATATAATATATATATATATATATATACTTATCTTCACCAATATGACATCCGTTATTAACCAAGGGAAACATGAAAAAAAAACTTTAAACAGGCCAAATCATGGCACTCTGAATTATAACAGGATGTACACTAACAACACCTCAACAACACTTACACGGTGAAACAAAGATACTACCCATAGACAAACACCTAGAAATGATAGGCACCCAATTTTACGCTAAAACACAGTCACCACAACACCCCTGTCACACTGCACTCTCTAACCCCACTAATCACAGACTAAAACAACATCCTTCTTCTCCAGTCATATTATACAAACAAATCCTAAGTAATATCCAACCCCCACAAAACCATACCTCATACTCCAAATAAATACACACCCACCTAACAGAACAATATTTAAGAAATAGGCAACCAAGTAATATACTAAATGATCACCCACCAGAAATAGCATCTGAATTTAACTCCCTTCCTATAACCATCCAGTCATCTTTAGCCAAATTGAGATGCGGCCACCACCCAAACTTGCAACACTACAAAAATAGATTCAACATCAACCAAACTACCTCAAATATCTGCACAAAGTGCAACCAGGCCCCGGAAACTGTGTATATCATTTCTTCTTAGACTGTCCTTCTAATCATCATCCCAGAACCTGGGAAATTACAACCCTAAGCAATCTGTGGAGGAGGCCAGCGACGAGGTATCTTAGTGAGGGTGTGATCGCTCTGAAGAGGGTGTGGGGGGGGGGCGAGAAGGGGTATATATATATATTATTAATATATATATATATATATATATATATATATATATATATATATATATATATATATATATATATATATATATATATATATATATATATATATATATATATATATATATATATAATATATATATATATATATATATATATATATATATATATATATATATATATATATATATATATATATATATATATTTTCTCACTTCTTTCCCCAAGACTGTGGTTAAGGTGCATAACATACACCGGAAACAGGAAAGTAGTAGAAGAATATGAAGCAAGTTGAAAAGAAAGCCCAGCCTTACCGCCCCTTATACCGTTTAGTGAGAACTCGTCGCAGCCAGAAAATCCACACTAGAGCTTCAAGGGACCGCGACGGACCCTCACTATGGCATCTCGTCAATGTGGGGTTCATCCCTTGACCCAGGTGGGCCACAACATAACCCTCACAAAACCCCGCCATTCACTCCTATTATGCACCTTTCTTCTCGCCTTTGCCAAACCCACATTTCTCTCTTCCAGGTATTCCTTTACTAACTCAATCAGAATTTTATCAGGACTAACCATTTTTTTTTTTTTTGACATAGATAGAATTTTCTTAGGATTCACCTCTTATGACATATATTAATAGAATTCTGTTAGGACTCACAAATAGAGTTGGATTCTTTGTGAGCTGTGTGGGCTGGTGGGTCCTGTACATACATTAAAAAAAAAAAAAAAAAAAAAAAAATATATATATATATATATATATAATATATATATATATATATATATATATGATATATATATATATATATATATATAATATATAATTATATTTTAATATATAATATATTATTATAAAATATATATATATATATATATATATATATATATAACGAGCGAATGGTGGGGTTTTGTGAAAGGGGATATAGTTGTGGGCTTTGCCCAGGGGTCATCTACATTGACAAGATACCACAGTGAGGGTCTGTCGCTGGCTCATTGTAATGGTGCTATGCTACCCGTCCATGTATAAATATGATAACCTCCTTAATCCATGTTTTTCCTTTCCCTATATTAATCCTATCTCTGTCTTTAGGAAATAAAAATACTTCTCAGCATAATTATTTTGTTGTGTGTTTGTAATTTGTTATTGTGGCTGTGTTGAACGTTATAAACCCCACCTACAAGCACAATAGGATTATCCTTACAATGAGTCTTTTTAGAAACAATAGACATCCTTTTTTCATTCTGAAATACTTCAATATGACAATCATATTAAAGTATGGATGACTCATGGCTGTTTTTTAACAGATTCAAGTACAGCTCTTGTGAACAGCCCCTGGCAGAATCCCTTCGCAGAGGAATTTTCCAACAAGGGTATTTATATATTCATTACCATATATTGTATATAGAAATACATTGTTACATCTGCCAGTCATTTGTATTTATCGTAATATCAGCTTATTATCTTTATTATTATCATTTTTATTTTATTCATTATTTATATTATTTATATATATTTATGTTATTTATATGGTGAATATAATTATTAACTACATTCACAGGTTCTTACGCTGGGCTTGATCTAATTCTGGACTACGCTTCTTATGCTGGGCTTGTTCTAACCTAGGGTTTTCGTTCTAATGCTGGGCCGCTTTATTCTTTGCTGGACATCATTCAATTCCGACATACTTTGATTCAGTCCTGGCATATACTTCAGTTTTTTCCTTTAACGACTCAGAAACTCAGACCTTCTAAAGAAGAAATTCCAAAGCAAATTTAAGTATACAGACTATAGTTTTTGCATCCTACACACACAATACACAAATGTACACAACTCATGCTCCATCTTGTTTAGCGAGTAACATATTGTTGTGAATATCGGAGTTAAAGACTTAAAATTTCAGTAATACAAGCCTATTGCTTGTTGTTGTATCAGATCATAATAAATCATTTACCTTTTTGTTTTTCTCTTTGTTTCGATTGGGACATTTAGTCATTTACCCTTATTGAGGCATTCAGCTGCAAATTCACCGTAGGGTTCTCAATAATTCAGTACTGCACGTTAGACGCTGGTATCCTGAGGGATGTTCGCGGGCTCTCTCTGTTCTGCAAGATCTAGCACCGTTGGGGGAAGTAACCCTGATTTGCTCTATCTATATTCAATTTCCTACATTGCAGTTTCAGAACTCTGTCTCAGTCATAGTAATTTTAGGTAGTAAGTGGGAAATACAAACTTTTTTTAGTGGGAATATTTTTTTGCTTGTTTGTTTGTATAGTTGTACACTTCGGGACGTCATATGTTATCCTCCAATTTCCTCCCCTTGGGCCACACGACATTTATGTTGCGTACAACACTCTCCCTTACATCTCGAAGCCTTTGGGTGGATTTTTCTGATTG
>JABUQX010061462.1:25000-63935 GCA_015478945.1 Trachelipus rathkii
ATATATATATATATATAATATATATATATATTATAATAATATTATTATATATCCTATATATATATAGGCCTATATAATATATAAATATATATAATATATAATATATATATTATATATATAAAATATATATATATAATATATATATAATATATATATTATATATACCTAATATATATTATAAAATATTACTACTTTTTTCATAGTATTATTATTATTAACTTTTCCCCTGAGAAAGATTTTGTAATTTAAACTATTATACTCATTGTTGTTTGAGCAATTTTCTGAGATTTAAACTTGCATGAAGTCTGTATTGTTAAAATTTCCAATTAATATATATATATATATTAATAATATATTATATATATATATATATTATATATATAATATATATATATATATTATATATATATATATATATTTATATATATATATATATATATATATAATATATATATATATATATATATATATATATATATATATATATATATATATATATATATATATATATATATATATATATATATATATATATATATAAAATATATATACAAAAACAGATAGATAGATGGCAAATTGTGGAGAGAATAACACACACATTGACATGAATACATATATATCTTGTCTTAGGTATATTATTAAATGATTATGATAAATCATTCAACTTAATATATAAATATACAATGTTAAAGCACTAATATTCACATATATATTAGAAATGATAGATAAAAAAAACTGCTATGTGGACATCCATGTTCACAATTCCTGAGTATGAGCAACTTGGGAGACGTTTATTCATGCAAGTGACCTTCTTTTATGCATGTACTAGTCCAATCTTATTTCTTAAGTTGTGTAGATTGATTGATTTGAAATGGCAATATCTCCGACCCTTGAAAAAATTAGTAACAGGGAGAAAGTTAGTTGTGGATTTTTGTGTTAATATTTTCATTCCAGGCGAGATATATAGACGACATATTCATAGCCCTATCCCGGAATACAAACCCTAAACTAAACATATTCATAGCCCTATCCTGGAATACAGACCCTAAACTAATCCTACAACACCTTAACAACATACACCCTTCCATAAAGTGCACTTTAGAACTTTCGAAAAATTCCAGCCTTCCGTATCTTGACACCCTTATATCCTGGCAAAATTCTCTATACCTTAACTTCTCTATATACAGAAAAACTTCCGCAACTTCTTCCTACATTCATTGGTTTTCCACTCACTCCACTACAATAAAAATAGCCACTCTTACATCTCTCTACTTAAGAGCCTTTCGCCTTTGCTCTCCTCAACATCTCACTAAAGAAACCAACTTCATATGCCACACTTTTCAAAAACTACATTACCCCACCAACATTATTAACAAATCTTATCATAAAGCCAAAAACAATTATTACAATCCTAACCGCACCAACAACGGCAATCCCATTAAAAAATCATACTTACCCATACTTATTTCCAACATTCACAACATAAAAAAACATTATCCTCACCCATTCAAACGCCTTTTCTCTCAAACAATCTCTACACCCTCCAAAACCGGCACTGAACCCCATTCAATGCATATACACCATACCGTGCCATGACTGCAACAAACTTTACATAAGTAAAACGAATAACTTTGACCAGAGACTTTACCAACATAAACAAGACCAAATCAACGATAACACAAACTCCTCTCTTACATCACGTTGCACTTCACTAAATCATAAAATACATATAAACAACATGACACCCATACACAAAACTTCCAACACACACCTCCGTAAACTCATAGAATCCCTCTGTATTATCTCCTCTCAAAATTTTAATTCCATTCCAGGCGAAATAAAAATTGACTACCTTCTCAACAGTTTAATCAATACCCACTCACAACTTATCACAACTTATATATATATATATATATATATATATATATATATATATATATATATTATATATATATATATATATATAATATATATTATATATATATATATATATATATATAATATATATATATAGATATATATATATATATATATATATATATATATATATATATATATATATATATATATATATATATATATATATATATACATATACATATTAACACAAATATATATATATATATATATATATATATATATATATATATATATATATATATATTACAGGAATTCTTAACTAATTAAAGCCATTTTGATTACCATGATTAATAAATATCACTTCTTTATATACATAACCAAAAGTTTGATTACTAATGTGATTTTGAAACTATCATTTGCCAACTGCAAGCAGAAAAATGAGCTGGGAGAAGTGCAGTCCACCATCACCATCTTTGATGTTGATGAGGGAAATGTTTATTAAATTTGTATGCCATAAACTTAGGCAATGATAATCTACTTGAGGTAGACTATCTACAAACATATTTTGAATGAGATCATGTAAATAAATATTTAGTACATTAACAGTTGCTTATTCAACAGTTAATAAATATTGACCCTGATTTCTAAAATCATGCACATCCGTTTCTTATTGCAAAAATGAAAGCACAGAAGATAAAAGTTTAAATTGATCAACTGCCACTTAATAAACTTTTCTTAAAGGAATAAAATGTCTCATAAATATTCACTCAGTTCATTGTTTTTCTTCTTTTTAATGTAACATTGTTTGGTTAAAAGAACATTGATAGTTAAAATTTTAAGACTCCTTAGCACTCAATTATTAATAGATCGACCAATTATAAATTTTCCTACTAGTTATTATATCTGCTTATGGGGTGTTTTGATAAATGCCATGCATTCTGGGAATTATGTAATCACATCATGTGAGAGAGAAATGTAAAGAAAAGAAAGGTACTGTATGCCTTAATAATAATAATAAGAAAAATCAATTCAGTCATGAACTCTGGACTTTAAGTGAACATTCTTACTAAAGTAATAATCGTTCTAAAGAAAGTAAAGTAGGTATTTCTAGATAGTTTTTAATATTTCTCTTTATTAAAGATGTATTACACTCAAAATTATTAATTTGCTTTTCTTTGATTTTCCACAGGTAATAAACATTTGAACTTGGGATCAAGATTAATGATTTATAGCATTAATTAAATTTCCAGTAAAATAATATATCTACATCTGGGGATATTTTAATATCTTCTTTAGCCTAGTTTTTCTATTTTGGTTCTCATATATAAATTTATTTATGTATTTTTCTTTACCAATAAATATAAAAACAAAAACAAAAAAATACTTGTTTGTATATTTTGGAAAGAATTAATAATTGCCTTTGTTTTCTTGGTCTTACCTGAATTAATGTCATGATATACTAATTTGTATGAGTAATTAATTATAATTCAAATGCTGATGATTCTGAAAGTAGATAAATGTAAAAAAAAAAAATATGCAACACTGTAAACACAGACTTAACAATTAGTTTGAACAATTAATATCTATGGATTTGTATTCACAATTACTGGGAATATACTAGCTATCACATTGAGGAGGTTAATTTTCATAATAAAAAGTATTATGAAAGATTTTCACTTTCTTCTGCTCCTAAAACACCCCATTTATGAAATGTTACATCCAGGAAAATTATATCTGCCTTTTCATTAATATAGGCTATACAAGAATACTCATTTATTTTGCTTTCATTATGTTCCAATGAAAGGTATGTCAAAATATTATAATGCTCATGGATTTTGCTGATCTAATGATATTTTATATATATACTGTATACAATTACTAACAATTTTTTCTATATCTCTTAAATTTAATGTTAACATTTAAAGACATTGAATTTAAACACTAAAAATTTCATTGAATCCTTCCAAGGGGTTATCAGAGAAAGCATTTTCTTTTAAGGAAATAGGTTACGTTTTTTGTTGATCTAACATCCTTATAACATAAGTAAATAAAAGGAGAAATAATTCATTGTTAAATATTAATTATCAATTATTAAAATTTATTGAGGCATAGAGAATATAGTTGAACGAGAGGAGGGGCCAGCATGGAAGCACACTCCCTCAAAACTCGGGGAGGAATCTCATCCGGGCCACCCACCTTCCTAATGTTCATAGATTTCAGGAGCCCATGCAACCGATCAAATGTAATCTCAGGCAAAGGCATACAACTGAGAAGAGAAGGAGAAGGAGAGGAATGCCAGAATCGTCGGGTTGAGTTAAGAGGAAAAAATTAGAGGCAGAAGAGATTGGTTTTAGTTGGAAGAGTTAGCAACAGAACCATCAGATTGAATAAGAGGAGGAAAGGTAGATTTACAGAAGTGGTTGGAGATGTTTTTGGCAAGAGGCCAGAAAGATTTGTCAGTAGGAGAATCAAGGAGGTTAGCGCACTTTCGTTTGATGAAAGCCTGCTTTGCTCATCGAAGAGTATCCTTGCAACGATTTCTAGCTGAATGAAAATTAGCGGGAGTGATAGGAGAACGAGAAATTTTCCACCCCGAAAATTAATGCCCACTGTCTCTAGCCTGAATGACCAGAGAGCTAGCATGATCGAACGATGGATTATGGGAGAGAAGATTTAGCTGCAGAAGGAATGAACCTGCTCATCCCATCAACGATTACAGCTCCCACTTTGTCGGCAGAAGCCGAAGCGTCACCATATTATATATATATATATTGACAAAGCTAAATTATACATAGACGTACATATATTTATTATGAGTTAGACTGGCATGTGTGACATAACTTGTTTTATGGCTTGGATGGTTTGGGTATCATATATATATACTCATTAGTTTTGACTAAGACAAATTGGTGGATTTGTAGTTACAACAATTTGACAAGCCCTAGGATGCTTTGTGGATTTGCATGAGCATGTTTGGTTACTCGGGTTGACTGGGACCAGTCTCGATAGGCCATGTGGCTTCTTACTGTCTCTATATTCTTAATGTCTTAATGTCTTAAAAACAGCTTAAAACTAAACATTATCTTCAGAATGCTTATAACAAAAAACAAAAAATTATATATATAATATATATATTATATATATATTATATTATATATATTATATAGTAATATATATATATATATATATAAATTATATATATATCTATATATATTATTATATATATATTATATAGCTATTCATTTAGATATGCTGACTGAAAAATCAACTTAAAATTTATAAATAGTCATATGATGATAGAAAAGTTACTATTTAAATAGTATTTATCATTACTTATGAATAAATTATAAGAAAATTTTTTTTTTTACCCAAATAATAAATACAGTTATATATATATATTATATATTATATATATAATATATATATATATATCTTATTATATATATATTATATATATATTATATACCTTTTAAAGGGTGGGATGGTAGTCCGCAATTTTGGAAATAAATTTTTTTTTGAGATAGCAATATACGTGATAATTTAAAAACGTTTGGGAGCTGCAGTTTCCATAACTTTTAAATTATTGCTATTGTTTCTACAATTTTTTTGCGTAAAGTTTCAGACTTAAATTGCGGAATGCCCACTTCTGATATATAATATATATATTATATTATATATATATTATATATATATATATATATATATATATTATACTTATATACTTATATTACTATTAACTTTTGTAAAGATTCAAACAGCCCCTGGTATTGGTAAATCCTCTATGTGTAATGTTCCACTCAAATCAATCAAGACAACACCAATCCTTTTGGTCAAAATTGACATTATTTTCATAAAAAGTTCTCTGGAATATTATTATTATTATTATTTATATATATATATATATTATATATTATATATTATATATATATTATATATATATATATATATATATATATATATATATATATATAATCGGATTTATATCCGTATATATATATATATATATATATATATATATAATATATATATATATATTATATATATATATATATATATATATATATAACATCGGGTATGGTGACAGGGCCCACCTCTTTTAGAGGGATGATTCGGTCCACTCTAAATTTAAAAAAAAAAAAAATTATTTCTTTTTTTGCTTCATTTAATAGCCATCGCCTTAGTACTACAAGTGTTTATTTATTATCTTTAATTCTAGAGAGTTTTTATATTTTTTAAAAATAAATAAATTAGGGTATTAAATGCCTTACAATTAGAATTTCAACTTTTGAAAATCTCATTCACTAAAGAAAGACTTTTAAACAGCGTAAAAATTCTGGATGGATTTTAATATTTTTTCACGTTGTATACATTGAGTATGTTTATTTACAACTGGAAAAGTACTTTTTGTTCGCAGAAAAGTACTAGTGGCTAAATCACGGGCCTAACTTGGTCCGCCCCCCCCCCCCCATAAAATTGATGATGGGGTGAATCGGCCACCATTGTTATTCTTATTTTATGTATTATTATCCGACATTTTTTTATGTATAGCTAATTTTAATGTAATAAATAGTTACTTATATAAAATTAAAATTAATAAAGTGAAATATTATGAAACATCCGAAATTCAAAGTGTCAAATTTGTCATTACGAGAGGGGAATGATGCGGGCCACCACATTTTTTTATTCCCCCCCTAATTTTATGTATTATTGATATTTAATATTAGCATTATTGTTATATGTAAATAATTAATTTTATAAAGTAAAATTAAAATATAAAATTGCAATTTAGTGTGAAGAGGAATTTAAAATGAATTTAAACAGATGGCTGATATCACCCTCCAAGGTGGATGATACTTTCATATATTTTACCTTTAATAAATATTATTATTAGATTACATTATTATTTTTGTGTGTGCTTATTACCTACTATATGGCCTTGATTTTCAGAAAAAAATAATTCCAAAACTGCATTAGGGGAAAGTCGGGAGAGAAGTTATACCTAAAGTGGTCCAAGTCCATTATCATTGCATTTTTTTATGAAAATTTTTGTGGAATTTATAAAATTGTGAATTAAGAATAATTTTTAGTTTGTTTTTCTAGTTTAATAAAAAAAAATTGATTCATTGTAAAAAAAAAATAAAAAAGGAAAAAATTTCATGACTGCTTTAGTGCTTTCCCCCGTCATTTCTTTGTTTACAATTTTTCGTAAAGAATATTAAGAGCTGCGTTTCCGAAGCCCGCTGCAGCTAGCCGGGCACACACTCGCGTCCTGCATCGTTCCCAGCCCGTTTTGCGCACTTTACGTCGTAAACGTCACAGTCAGGCGCCGTTGTTAAATCCTCGATTCCGGATTTAGTAAACGGGCGGGCTGTGGGGTACTTTGTTTACACATAACAAATTGTCTTTCACAACTGTCGGAAATGCTTGCAAAGTTTTTTAATTTTTAGTTAATTTTAATATTAAGGATACTTTATTGGTATGATTTCATGGTTAGGTTTGTTTACGTTTGTTTACATTTGTCAGCTGATGTTTTTTATACGGATAGTGTTTCACAAACTATAATTTCCTGTTTTCTGATTGGTTAATGTATTTTTTTCAATCGAAGCGTTTCCAGTCGATTTTGCAACTCGGGCTGCCCGGGCTTCGGAACGCAGCTAGAATTTTTCGGTAAGATACTCGAAATATATATTATATATATATTTATTATATATTATTATATATATTATTATATTATATATATACTCTAAGTACACCTGGATATCTATACTTACTATTATAGAGAGAGAGAGAGAAGAGAGAGAGAGGGAGAGAGAGAGAATCCTCCCCCGAAGACATCATTCCAAACACTGATTATGATTTGTAGAGAGAGAGAGAGAGAGAACCTCCCCCGAAGACATCATTCCAAACTGATTATGATTTGTAGAGAGAGAGAGAGAGAGAATCCTCCCCCGAAGACATCATTCCAAATACACTGATTATGATTTGTAGAGAGAGAGAGAAGAGAGAGAGAGAGAGAGAGAGAGAGGAGAGAGGGAGAGAGAGAGAAGCGATCTCCCCGAAAGACATCATTCCAAACCTGATTATGATTTTTGTAATGTTTGTAAACAAGTTTATAAGAATAAGAATTCATTCGCGGTCGATTTGGCACTAAACCGTTCTTAAAATGCGTAAGCTTAAGCCGGCTTAAAGCCGTTTTCGTTTTAGCATTTGGTCTTACGCTCGATAAGACAAATTCTTACGCATTTTAAGAACGGTTTCTGCAAAACGACGCGGAAATGAATTCTACCATTCTTATAAACTTGTTTAACAAACATTACAAAAATATAATCAGTGGTTTGGAATGAATGTCTTCGGGGGAGGAATATCTCTCGTCTGCTCTCTCTCTCTCTCTCTTCTCTCTCTTCCTCTTCTCTCTCTTCTTCTCTCTCTCTCTGCTTCTCTCTCTCTCTTTTCTCTCTCTCTTCTCTCTCTCTTCTCGTCTCTCTCCTCTCCTCTTCAAGCTCTCTCTCTCTATATATACTATATATTATATATATAATATATTATATATATATATATATATATTATATATATTAATATAATATATATATATATATATATATATATATATATATATAATATATATATATTTATATTATATATATGTATTTGTTTACAAAAAAAAAAACAATTGAAAAGTGGCATCATTGTAAAGATTCATCAAAAATTGGCAAAGGTGAAAATTAAAGCCATTTTATATTCATTATTCAAGGAAGCATCTTCAGTGTGGCACAAATTAAACGGGCCTACCCACGTAGTGAAAACATTATAATTGCATTTTTTATGAATATTTTTAAGGATAATTAAAATTGGGAATATCACGCAAATATTTGACACAATCTACTACTCCTTAAGTCATTAAATTGTTCCATGTGTGAAAAAAAAATAAAAAATAAAAGAAAAAAAAATTTCATGACTGCTTTCTGGCATTTTTTCCTTTGTTTTACATTTTTTCGTAAGATCGAGCTTTCGGTAAGACAGCGAAATAGCAATCTTACGGATTTTGTCAAAATTCTTAAGTTTGGTGAGAATATTCTCAAAAATTTTTCATAAAATTTTGACAAAACGAACGATTTTTTTTGAGAACGTTCTTATTTTTCGTAGAATTCGTAAGAATATTGCCAAACGAAAACGGCTTAAATATTAGTAAGACAAAATGCCAAAACATTTTTTGTAAGAATTCGTAAGAATATTGCCAAACTAAAACGGCTTTCATATGATACCCACCATCCATATACTTCACCAAAAGCGCCCTAGGCTTGTCCAAATTCCTGTAACCAAAATCCACCACTTTGGCATAGTCAAAAAAAATTATTTATGATACCCAACCATAGTGTATGCCCAAACGCATCCACATACTTAACTTTATTATGTCAACATCAGTAGCAAGATGAACTGCTTCTTCTAATTTTCCTTATTAGCTCCCTGGTCTCCCGTCCGTGCTCTACTATGAAGTGCTAAGAAAAAAAAAAAAGGGTTTGTCTATAAGTTGCGTTTCGTTTTTGTTAAATTAGCGCAAATCGGGAAAAAATGCTAACCACGTAAGAAATTTCTTAAGTTCGTAAGGTTACTAATTTCCCCTGCTTGGCGAATTTTAAGCACGTTCTTACGAAAAATGTTAACAAACGGATGGCGGCGTGGTCGCTCACGTTTTGTATTGATAAATGTTTCATTCAATAAAATTAGTTTTAAATCACTTTTCTTCCAAATCGATAAACTCCATCACAATAGTTTATCAATTATTTGTAATATAAACCATTTGTCATTTTTTTTTTATTTCTGCTTATTCCAAAACCACGTGGTCCATCTAACTGATTCCAAATGTTTGTAAACAAAAGCAACTTTTATGAGAAATCGCGTTCGTTTATGCACGAAATTCGTGCTAAAACTGGGTAAGCATTTTTTATCGAGCGTAATCACGAATGACAAGAACGAAAACGGTCTTAACCAAAATTTTGATTTAACCTAGCCTCAGGCCATAGCTAATTACAATATCTGCGAAATTGCGAAAATGCTTTTCAAAATTTCCAATTGCTGTTATATGTGTGCGCATCGTGCACGAGTATCCCTTTTCGCCGCAAAAATTTCATGCCAAAAAGTAAAACACATATGATATGACTTGATATTATAAATGTTTATTTTTATAATCACAAAAACTTTCAGTATTTTTTATTGATAGTAAATTTTGGAGGAAAATGCCTAATATTTTTTAAAAATTATATTTGACTGAAAATTTTGCCGCAAAAAAGGTGCACGCACCCACCCTGCGCGCGCGCGCCTACACACACATATACATAAAATGGTATGGAAATTAATCAAATTATAACATTTGATTGAAGTATTGTAATTTTTATTTATATTTATACTGTGACCAAACAGTGACCTAGCAAATACTCAGCTGCCGTTTCCAGAAGCCGAGTGCAGCCCCGTGTGGCCATACAGGCGCACATTCTCGTATTCCGAGAGCCCCGGTTGGCGCAACTTCTACGTTACGTAACGTCCTAGTCAGGGCGCCCGTCGTTACATTCTCGATTTCGGGAATTAATAAAGGGCGGGCTGCGAAAACCATCTTTTACCACATATTTTTTTTTTACAAATATGTGTCGGAAATGGCTTGCCAAAAGTTTTTTATATTTTAGTTAACTTTTATATAATGGATACTAATATTTCATATCATTTCATAAAGTAGATACATATACAGTCTAAGAGTATTGTAAAACTGTCAGCTAATCGCCGGGAGGCACTCGGGGCGTTCCAAGGTTCTAATTTTCCTGTTCTCCTTTAGTGGCTTTATTGTCCTGTGGTCATACTATCAATATTTTGGTGTATAATTCTTCTCAAAAAATTTCTAAGTTCAAAAAAATTTCTAAGTTCAGAAAAGTTAAGTTAAGTTAGTTTTTTTTTTAAAGAAAATTGTTTAGTGGCAAGCTTCAGGCATAATTCCAGAAGCTTGCCAATAAAGAATTTTTTTTAAAAACTCAACAACTTTTCTGAACTTAGAAATTTTTTTGAACTTAGAAAATTTTTTCAGAAAATATTTAGATCAAATGCTGAAGTTTTACCATGTAATTTTTTTTTTTTTAATTCGAAGCGTTTCCGAGTCGATTTTGCACACGGTCTGCACTCGGGCTTCTGGAAACGAGTTTCAAACTAAAAATAATTAGCTGCAGAAATAATTTACCGTAAAACTAGTATGAATAAATATACATTTATACTATGATAAAAATATAAAAGTTTCTAAAAACTATAATTAAAATTAATACACAACATTAATTTGCAAACTAAATTCAATGCAAAAATAATGCCAGTAAAATGGAAGAGCAAAGTGAAACACAAGCTCACTCAAAAGCCATCAATAAGTTGGTGTATATGCAAGATATTAAATATTTACATGGTGGGGATAAGACTATTCATTCAATCTATGTGGTATTGTACATATTTTTGACTGGGACTGGTTTGACAGGTCCGCGTGACTTTTAACTCTCTCTATTTTCAAGCCGTTTTCGATTTTGCATTTGTGCTTACGCTCGATAAGAAATGCTAATCCAGTTTTAGCACGAATTTCGGGCATAATCGAACGTTTGTTTACAAATATTTTTGATCAGCTGTTTTTAGTCACTTTTGATGGAGCTCGTGGTTTTGGAATAAACAGAAATAAAAAAAATAACAAATGGTTTTTATTACAAATAATTAATCAACTATTGTGATGGAGTTTATCGATTTGGAAGAAATTAGATTTAAAGCTAATTTCATGAATGAAACATTCATCAAATCAAACGACCTACTACGCCGCCATCATGTTTGTTCATAAGCATTTTCCTTAAATTCGGTAAGCACGGGAAAGAGCAACCTTACAAAATTTATCAAATTCCTTACGTTTCGTGAGCATTTTCCTAAATTTGTGCTAAATTTGACAAAATAGAACGCAGCTTGAGCATTTTCCTAAATTTCGTAAGCAAAAAAAGTGCAAAATCGAAAACGACTTAGCTCAGGTCCCAAATCTGGCAACCATTTCATGCTGGCCTCTCTTCCTTCAATAGAAGCCAAATTTATAAACCAACCAATTATTTTAAAAATAAGCCTGGTCCCTATGTCAAATTATGATATTGTGAAATGGATGTTCAAAATAAAATATGATAATTTTGATATTTTTATTATGCTACAGGTTAAAAGTTGGAGTGAATAATATATAAATGAACAAATAGAATTATTGGTTGTCTAATATTTTTATTTATTTTTAGGCTTGTGTTTTTTATTTAACTTTGTTTTTTTTGTTTTTTTGGTTATTGTGGAGTAGGCTATTACTTGACTTGGGTTCATGTAAATAGGCTACTGTATTAAAGCTATAAATATTTAATTTACAAAATTGGTTTTGATTTTTTTTTTTGCAGATTTTCACATTTTTAGTTTATATTTTCAATAAAAATATAAAAAATAACGCTATGAAGATCATAACTTTCACTTCATGTTAATTATTGAGTTCAACAGATTCTTACCAGATATCGATAATAATTTTGGTAATACTTTAGCTGAGGTGAATAAACTTTACGTAACTATTACATTAAAACTATAGGTAATAGTTGAGTTTAACAGATTCTTAAAAAATCGATTTATTAGAAAAATCAATCGATTTGTGTTATACCTTGAAACACTGTGTCAATTTATTTCGCTAGCATAAAACAGCCTATGACAAAGCCATGCTTAAACCGCTGTTGGGAGACAATAGCCTAAACAATACAATTTTATTTGATAAAAGTGAAAAGAAAACTTGTTTTGCAATAAAAAGCTCACACAAATCATAATTATTTATTTAAATCTATGTAAACTGTCTAACATTATTATTATTATTATTATTATTTTATTATTATTATTATTATTATATATATATATAATATTATATATTAGTATATATTATATATATATATATATATTATATATTATATTTAATATATATAATATCCATAAAAGGGCCAGGAGAGTTATCTCGGAAAAGTATTAGCTTTTACGGAAAACTATTACCATATTTTGGAATCAGCGTACAAAGCTTATATATGTAAAGTCGTTTTATGCTTTAAAACTAACGAATACCCTAGAGTATACCACATAGATATCAGGAGTCGGGGTTTCTGGCCTTTAGGTGGACGACGGGGGGGACTTCGTCCCCCCCCCCCCCATCGGGCTTCGAGCCCCCTAAAATTGAGTCCAGGAAATATAATACCATTAGGGGGCTCGAGCCGATGGGGGACAGAGGGGGGGACGAAGTGCCCCCCGCCGTCCCCCGGAAGGCCGGAGACCCCGACTCCTGATATCTATGCGGTCTATCTAGGGTATTCGTTAGTTTTAAATCATAAAACGACTTTACATATATAATAATGTACGCTGATTCCAAATATGAATTTATTTAATCTAGAATAAACTTTCTTTTATTCTTATTTTTTTTATTTTTTGTTTTTTATTTTTTTTTTTTTTTACTTCTGGTAATAAGCTTTATACGCAGATTCAAATATGTAATGTTTTTTTTCTGTAAAATTGCAATGTAATGGTAATGTTGCTAATATATATATATATATATATATATATATTATATATTATATATATATATATTATTTTTATGAACCTCTTTATACATAATTCTCTTAAGAGTTTTTAGCAACTTAAGTAACCCACATTTTAAACAATATTTTAAAAAACATTTTTTCGTTATTTTCATATATCATTCTTTTTTTTAGTATCAACATTTTCTTTATTTACTTTATTTTTTTTTTTTGTGGTTTATTAATTTATATAATGAAGCATAATATCACTTATAGTCTTTGACATGGGTTTAAAGATCTTAAAAAAAAAAAACGATTATCGGAAAAAATATCGATATTTTGTCAGAATCTGTTAAATCACTATTACAAACTATAAACTTATAATTTACAAAAATGGTATCAAAAATTCTTTGAAGTTTTTTTTACCGATTAACGTTTATTTATAAATGCATATTTTTAGTAAAAATATGAAAAATTACGCTCCGAAATTTGTTTTGACTAATTTCAGCGTTTTTTTTTAGGGGATAACACTATTGATGTTTGTTTTTTTTAATATTTTCCGATTATTTATATATCGTATAATTTTCTTTCGATAATTTTTTTTTACGATTATCAAACGATCTAATTGAACCATAGTTATATTTTACTACTGTGATTGAATATAACCAAACGTTTAGTTTAAATAAATAAAAATAAAAAGATTTGTCAAAAATAATTATTTTTTCGTACGATAGAATATACAAAAATTAAATAATGCTCTAAAAAAATTTATATATATATATATATTTATATTATATCTATATATATATATATATATATATATATTATATATTATATATATATCTAGAGAGGAGAGAGAGAGGAGAGAGAGAGAGGTTAGGCCTACGCCATATATAAATCGATCTAGGTAACTAAACTTTTACAATAACAGACATCAAAATAACAACTGGGGAGCCACAAGTAGAAATTTATATGCAAGCTCTGTGACGTCATACACGTCAGGATTTCCGCGTTACGTATCATAGTAGAAATATTATATACTGTGTACGTATACTGTGAGGTCATGACTAATTTTATCAAATAATATATATATTATATTATTATATATTATATATATATAATATATATATATATATATATATATATATATATATATATATATATATATCCAACGGTCACAAGGGGGCTCGAGCCGACGGGACAGACAGGGGGGACGTTTTCCATACCGTAGGGGAGGGGGGAGGAACCCCCGCGAAACACAAATACCAAGGAGCGGGGGGTCAGAGACCCTCCCCGAGGGGGGGGAAATAGTCCTACCCTGTTCGTTCCCGGAAGGCGGAGAAGACCCGGCTTCCTGCTATCGGGGTGGTCTACCTTGGGGTACACATTAGTTTTAAAAAAACATTATTATATTTTTAAAACTAATGTGTATCGCCAGGGGTAGACGGCGCCGATGGAAGGAGTCGGAGGTCTCGGCCTTCCGGGGAACGACAGGGTAGGACTATTTCCCCCCTCCGGGGAGGGTCTCCGGACCCCGTCTTTGGTATTTTGGTGTCGCGGGGGTTCTCCCCTCCCCTACGGGGTATGGACAACGTCCCCCCTTCTGTCCCCCGTAGGCTCGAGCCAATATTGGCGTGAATATATATATATATAATATATATATATATATTATATATATAAATATTTTATATATTATATATATATATATATAATTATATATATATTATATATTATATATATATATATATATATATATATTATATATATATATTATATTAATAATTCGATAAAATTAGTCTGAGTCAATATACGTAGCGCGGAAATCCTGACGTGTGAGTATGACGTCACGCGATCTTGCATGTAAACTTTACTTTTCTGAACTTAGAAATTTTTTTGAACAGAAAATTTTGTCTCAATGTGTGGGTCGCTTCTATAGTATTACATATATTTATATATATATTATATAATATATATTTATATATATATATATATAATATTATATTATATATATTTATATATATATATATATATATTATATTATAATATATATATATATATATATATATATTGTAGAGAAAATCTCTACCTCCTTTTCTTTATTTATTATAGAAATTTAAGGTTTTTCTGTTTCACGCATGTGTCAACAACTATAGTAAAGCAGAATATATTAAGTTTTCTTCAAATACTTAAGCAAAAGTATGTAGGGTAAATGGTAAATTTGATATGTATTAGTAATAAATCTAAATATTTTTTCATTTTTTATAAGTTCTCTTCGATTGAGCCCAAGTTGCTCCTCTAATATTTTTATTGAACCTTTGAACTTCTTTTATATGGCCTTTAATGGTATGTTGTGTAGAATTAAATTTGTAATTCATTAGAGTTAGAAAATAACATGTGTATATATGAAATTTAACTTTTAAAAAGAATAATTAAGTGAATTCTTCAGTATTTATATAGGTCAAACTCAGATCAGAATCAATTAAACGCGTTCAGGATTGATAAACTGGATCCAGATTAGTGAACTGGTTCAAGATTAATAAACTGTTCCAGATCTATAAAAATACTGAATGGTTTAGGATTACTTAACGCTAGTTTAGAAATACTTTGAACTAGTTTATAAATACTTTCAACGGAGCATTGTAAGAAAATTCAAAAGAGTTTACTCTAAATTGAGTGTAAAGTAAAAATCAAATACTGGTAAAAAAAATATTAAAGTAATGAACAAAAAGAGAAAGACAAATATATATTCTAAGAAACTTTTAAATGGATTACTATAATTGGAGTGGAGTTTAAAAATAAATAACCAGTGTGTTAAAGACATTATAAACAATTTAAACTGGTTTATTTGTGAAGTGTTTCTTTAAGGAAAATAAAGAAAATAAAACTATAAATTTAAGTGTTATTGTTAGTAAAACTTTCATTACGAACAGAAACATACTTATAATGTATATGCATTTAAATTGAGAAAAATATAGTGTCATTTTATCGGTGCTACCTGATATTTTATTTTATTGATAGAAAAGATATATATTTCTAAAATTGGTTATAGTAAAGTACTTCATTAGTCATTGTTCATTATTCTATTATTACGGGAATTACTTAATGAATGAAAGAAATGTTTTGGAATGTGTGTCAGCGCACTGAAAGTAAAGGTTATTTGGGAACAGTAAATTACTTCTAATTCTATTGTTGTCTGAATGGGGAGATTTATATAGGGATATATTAAGCATTAAAGTGTACAAAAAGCATTTCTTATATTTTTTATACCTTAAAAGCATCTGGTTAATTGTTTTAAATATTCAATGCAAATAATCCTATTCTAAGTTATAATTCAGGTAAATATTTGTGCTGATTTTATTATCCAATATCCGTTGCTTTGCTTTGCGGTAACTAATCTCATTTTTTTATTTTTTTTATTTGCATATACCTTGTGGCTGCGATATTCCTTGCATGAGAATTAATCCATCATCTCATTCCATTCCCATTTCATTGTGTGCGAGTGAAAGTTGCTTCATTCATTAGTGAAATGGAGTATGGCCTTTTGGGCCCAGCGGGCCGCTTTGTTTTGCACTGCTCTGCATGATTTCTTTTTCTATGTAAGTTACGCTTCACTATTTCACTATTTCACTATTACAATTATTTATTTTCTAATTATTAATTATTATTTCTCCATCCATTCATTATATTTTTGCTGCCTTGCTGGTGTTCTGAGTTGGTCTAGCGCAAGAATTCTGACGTTACGAGGCATAGATATATAATAGATACTATATATATATATTAATTATAATATATATATATATTATATATTATTTATACTATCTATATTTATATATATTATAGCTATATATTATATATATATATATATATTATTATATATATTATATATATTATATTATCTCTATAATATTTATATTATATATATATATATATATATATTTATTATATTATTTTAACATTACGGTAAATTTTTTTTCATTTGTATTCATTTTTTTAATTAACATAATTTAAATTATTTAACTACATTTTACAATGGTACATTTTTTAAAAATAAAATCGTTGCACCACGAAATACAAAAGCACAAAATCGATAATTATAATTCGATGTATCGATAGGTTTGAAAGCCTTCGACGTCATTCTTCATCCTACAGGAAGAGAATAAAAGCCCTACTCACCTTTTTATTAGCTTTTTTTTTTTCATATTTTATTAAAAATATCCATTTATATAATATAGCTAATCGGTAAAAAAAACTTCAAAGAATTTTTTTTGATACCATTTTTGTAAATTAAGTTTATATATTTTTAATGTAATAGTTACGTAAAGTTTTTATTCACCTCAGCTAAGTATTAGCATAATTTTGGGGTAATAGTGAGGGCAGTCCCAGAATTTTTATATAAGGATAATTTAAATAAAATAGGACTTGAATCTGGCAATTTCTTGAACATAATAGATCTTTTATCACTTTATGTTAGGGAAAAAGTTTCCAGCTTCAAGTTAAAAACCATAGGATTTTCTTGTAAGAAAAAAAAGAATTTAAAAAATTTAAAATTCACAAAATATACTCCTAAAAATAATAACGATGAAGAATAAAAACTGAAAATGATTTAACTAGTAAAAAAGTTACGCCTCAAAGGTTTTAAAATTTCATATAGGCCTATTTTATAAAAAAAAAATTGTGGGCCTGCTCGTTTTAGGGCCATCCTAAGTTCAGGGTTATGATAAATTTGTTAGGTATGCATAAATTTTCTCTGTGTATATGGCGTTGTCAGGGGGGGGGGCATTGCCCTCCCCAATTGGATATTCTCTTCTGAAAAGTACCTCCTTTCTTGTGATGCAGAGTTTTAAAGTACAGCCCTACATCATATAGCTTTATTTCCTATGTACTAAAGGGAACAAGCTATAATATATCAAAGGAAGGTAGTTTTGTGTATTTTCTTAATACTCTTTTAACGTTAGTTAAAATTGTAGTATTGTTGATTCGCTATACTAGATCCAAGACTAGTATGATTTCAATCTGTGATTTCGACTGAGAAAGAGTTCTGAAAGAGTGCTAACGAGCACGAGGCACACTAATTTTTTTTTGGAAGATGCTACCACTTAAAGAGGAAATTCAATTATTAATGGTTGGAGGCATATTCACCTTGGCTGACATTCTCCCAGGCACATAAAGAGAGCATTTCGCAAGTTTTGTATTTTATTTTCCACAATACGAGTTCTGTCAGGGGGTCCAAGCTCTTAAATAATAAAGACTTTCCACTAAATATAGAGATATTCATGCGGTTTTGAGGGACATACAAACACAGAGTGGAATAAAATGTTTTTGAAGCTGCAAGATTGTTCTTACAGGACATGCCTTTAGAATTTGTTAACAATCTTTTAAGAAAGTATAAAGAAATTAAAAAAATATTATCCTCAATATTTTCATGTGTGGACTTTTCCCTGGTACATACTCACAATTTACCCATTCAGGGTAAGCATCATATGAGGGAGTTTGCAAGATTTGTGCTGCTTATGAATAGATTGCGGAGTATGGCGAATTGAAAAACCATTTTAAAAAGGGGGAAGAAATGCACAGTCAATGCAGTTTCAGATTGAGATCTTTCTATGGTGGTACTACAAAAGGAGGGGCTTTATTAACTGTCTTCAGCGAGCGGAAAAATAAAAATTATAGTCACTCATATTTTATGGGAATTAAACAATAATTGATTTGTTATTAATCAATTCAGTTGTAATCGATTTTTGTAATAGATTATGATAAACAAAATCGGATCAGTAATGCATACAAAGTTTATATTCATCGGATGTGTTAAGTGGAGTTGTCAGCGTACAGTTTAGAAATGAATGTAAGTGGTTTGATATATGCCAAAACGATTGGAGTTGCTAGTTTTTTTTAGAAACATTTTCAACCAAATTTGCATCATTTAGTTCATTGAGAAATGTTTAAAAAAATCACGGCCTAACTTGGTCCAATTCACCCACCGTAAAAATTGATGGGGTGAATCGGACCATCATTGTTTTTCTATTTTATGTATTATTATTGACATTTTTATGTATAATTAATTTTAATATAATAAACAGTTACTTATATTAAGTAAAAATTAAAATAAAAAAATAAATTTATATGAAAATATGAATTCCAAAAAGTGTCAAAATTTGTGCCACGAGAGGGGTGAATCGGACCACCACATTTCTATTCTTATTTTATGTATCATTATTAACATTTTTATTACTTATTTACTAAATTTTAATATGATAAACATTATTCTATTAAGTAAAAATTCAAAATTATTTTTTGAATTTATATGTAAGAGGAATTTAAACAGATGGTCTGATTCACCCCTCAATGGTGGTCTGATTCACCCCACCAAGGTGAGTCTGAATGAGCTTTATTTAAACTTTAATAAAACTATTATTATTAGAAATACAACATTATTATTTTTTGTGTGTTGCTTATTAGGACTTTATGAATTAGGATATGAGACATAAAAGCACATGGGCCTAATCGAGACTGGCCAGTCAACCAACTACCCAAACATGCTCATGCAAATCCACAAAGACCCTAGGGCTGTCAAATTTGTTGTAACTACAAATCCACCAATTTGGCTTAGTCAAAACTAATGATATATAAATATTATACCCAAACCATCCACATGCATTAATAACTAAGTTATGGTCCACACATGCCATCTAACAATACCTGCTATAACTAAAAACCGCCATTTGGCTTTCGTCAATATATTATATGCTACCACCCATCATAAACGAATCTAACGTTCTTAATGTTGCAACTCGAGTCACACTCAACAACCTCCTCTGGCAGACGTATTCCAAAATTTAACAACGCCTATTCACTGGAAATCAATGCTTTTCTTATATCAGATGGATGCTTCTCTTCTTATTTTTTATTATGCCCCTGGTCACCTGTCCATGTTTTACTATGAAAAATTTATGGGTTCTATGTTATATCCAATAGATGTAAATATTTGTAGACTTGTATCATGTCCGCCTCTGAAAATCCGGCTTCTAACAGAAATTCCTAAGCTCCTTTAGCCTCTCTCATAGCCTTTACTCAAACCCAAAATCATCTTGTTTGGCTCTAATGTTGCCTCTCTCTAGATATCTAAATCTTTCTTAAATAGGGGCCAACTTGTGCACATACATACTCTATTATGTGCTAACATAGCTATTATACGTTTACTTATACTTCCTTGCTCTTGTAACAACATTGGATTTATTATGCCCAGCATATTATTAGCTTTATTTCTAGCTTCCAAACCTTGATTTAGCTACTTTCAAATTACTGTTATTCACACTAAATCTTTTTCTTGGTCACACGACTCAAGCCACTCCCATTATATGTAGTTAAATTTTATTTGAGTAACCAGGTTGAAGCACTTACCTTTTACTATTAAATTCATTGCCACTTATCTGCCCACCCTACAAGAAGTTTTTATCAAGATATTTTGAATATTTATGCTCTTCTATCTAACTGAGGTGGCCACTTAGTATCATCTGCAAACTTGAAAACCTTGCATTTAAGTCCTGGTCTAAAATCATTTAATATATATGAGGAACAATAGTGGCCCAGCACTGAACCCTGTGGGACCGACTTCACTATTTCCATGATCGATTTATTCCATTTAGGTTGTTTACACACTGTTTTCTATTTTCGCAACCAATCTTTAATCCAACCATGTACCATTCCACTTATACCACCACATGGCAATAACTTTTTCATCAGCATTATGTGGGGAACTTATAAAAAGCTTTACTAAAGTCTAAATATACAATATCACTGGATCTCCTCGGTCATGCAGTCAGTAGTCTTTAAAATTTAAAAGTTTGTCTGACTGATAAACCCTTTCTAAACATGCTTGGGAGTCATCAATACCTTGTTATGTTCTAATATTTCTGCTATATGGACTTTCAGTAACTTTTTTCCAGAACTTTACAACAGAGATGTTAAGCTAACTGGCGTATAATTTCCCAATCTTCCTTACTACCTTTTTATAAATAGGCACAACAATTGCTGTTTTCCAGTCTCTGGTACCTCCGCAATGTTATAGATTGCTTAAAATCAATAAGTCGCTTTGCAATGCTTTTACTACCTCTTACAGAATTCTACCATATATACGATCGGGGCCTGCAGCTTTACTTGGATCAATAGATCTAATTAAACGTTTATACTTTTAATCAAATTCAAATTTGGTAAGTTCTATTTTGGTTACATGCATACAAGAACTATAGTCTCTGAACTATTATCTAATTTTCCTCTGTAACACTGAGGCAATAAGCATTGAAATGTTGAAAACTCTTACTGAACTCACTAAATTTTCATCAATTTTTATTGGACCAATTGTCCTATGTTCTTACTTTTAAATTTATAAAAGCTAAAAAACTTCTTCAGGTTCTTATTACTATTTCCTTGCCCTAAATTATTTCTGCCTCTATCTTTTGCTTTCTTATTGCCGTGGTTATAGTTTCATTTCTATTTTTCTATATTTTCTAAATTTCTATTAAGCTACCCTTGAATATTTTAAACATCTGCTTTTCATTAATTTCTCTTATCTCTTATTCCACAAACGGTTTCTCTTCGGCCACCGACTAATGGGTTTATCTTTCAAACATGCTTATAGGGCCTTGATTAAAAAAAAAAAATCAAAGTTGGTTAGGAAAGTCGGGAGACGAAGTATACCTAAAGTGGTCCAAGTCACCGCACCTGTCTCTATATATATTATATATAATATATATATTATTTATATTATATATATATAATATATATATATATTATATATATATAATATATATATATATATTATTTGGTAGAGAGAAAAGAAATTTTTAAATATACTTTTTATTAATCAGGTGATAACTAGTATTATAATCGTCATCGTCATTGGCAAAATTTCATAATTGTCCCATAGCACATATATATTATATATATGTTATTATATATATTATATTTATATATATATATATATTATTATATATATTATATATATATAATATATATATATATATATTATATATATATAGTTTATTTTGAAAATTAAGGTAAATATGGTCCACAAAGTTGACTCACCAAATATTATTTTTACCCCCATAACTCAAAAACTATTTCCTACAGAACATTTTTATTTGAACCAATGGCTTGGAAGGTGAAATAACCCTATGCACCAATTTTTATCAAAATCTGCAACCTAGTGGTGTCATCCATTGGTTGATCTGTCTGGAAGGCCTCAATTAGTAGGCAATTAAACTGAAGACGAGTAAAAAAATATAGAAATAAATGTTGTGTGCACTGTCTGAAAAACACCAGGTTGTGGAGCATAATTTTTATTTTAGTCACAGTTGAAATATTTTTTTTATCATGCTATAAATAATAGAGGTTCAAAACAAGAGGCGAGAAATTTTGAAATTATGGAGCTGGAGTCAGAGCTGAGTATTTTAAAATGATAAAGCTAGTGTCAGAGCCAGCAAATGAAATTTACTAAGTCCTCATCCATGCTTCACACACATTCATAATATCATTCAACAAAACATGCATTCTAAAAATATGAACAATCTAAATAGACAAATACATTACCTAGACTTACCACACATTAATAATTTTTCTTGCTTCTTTTTTAGAGTATATAAGGCCAGTATTTGGTAAAATTGCTATAGCTGAAATTTGGAAGGATAAAAATTTAGTATGATATTATGAATTATGATGAATCATTCAGATGATAATGTGATGATACACGTCTACTGCCAGTTTCCCATAAAGGGTTGCCAGGGTGGTAAAGGTATATAGCTATATATTATATATATATATAGTATATATATATATATATTATATATTTATATAATATATATAATTTATATATATATCTGTTTAATATTATACAATTGTTTCCATCTTCGAAGATTCAGAATGATTCAAAATTTTGGTGTTTAATAATTCTTTTATATACATGGGTAGAGCGCTGAATGTCTTGTCTCTATTAAAAGAGAAAACTAAAACTTCGATATAGCGATTCCGAACATTTTCCCCATTATTCCATGCATTCCTGGAAGTTCTCAATTGTGAGTGCATTGGTGACCTCATGATTTTGCCTGGATCTCCTCAATTATGCTAAAATGGGGCTCCTTTCATCCATAATTTCATTTTTGGGAGTAGGTAATAGTCAGTGGGAATAAGGTGTGTATTTAATTAGGTACTGTAATGTCTTTAGAGGTCAGGAATTGTTAAACCACTGGTCATGTGTGAGCTGGTGCATTGTCATGGTGGAGAAACCAATTGTTGTTTTTCCACTTTTCTGAATTGAATGCCCTCCCTCAGCTGCTTCAAAGCCTCTTAGTAAAATTTGCCATTGATGGTTTGACCAGAAGGTAAGAAATCTTTGTGGACAATCCTGTGAATGTCTTGAAAAAAGATCAACATATACTTGACATTGCTGCAAACTTTACATGCTTTTTCCGGCTTCAGTAAATTTGGCAACGACTGTTGCTTAATCCCAGGATCACAACTGTAAAACCACGATTCATCACCAGTTATGATGTTGGAATTGAGGTTATCTCTGATGTGTTGTTTGAGTTACAGGCAGACAGAAACGTAATTGATCTTCTGTTTGTTGCTCAGTAGTCTTTGCCCAAATTTTCCTGAAATACAATTCATGTTCAAAATGTTTGATAAAATGTGTTGAATGGTCCTGTATGACTGTCCTACTATCTCACAAACATTGTGGATAGTTCACCTATGACCTGCAAGGATAGTCTAGTGAACTTGCTATTATTTCCAGCATTGCCTTTATTGATGGTTGTTCAGAATGCTCATCATCATCACAGCTGTTCATCCATCTTTGAAGTGTTTGTACCATAAATAGTTTTTGCTTTTGCTCATGACATTAACGCCAAAGGCTTCCTGTAGCATACAGTGGGTTTCTGCAGCAGTTTTTTTAAAGTTTGAAACAAATTCTTTTCTCTAAAATCTGTTATAATGGTTGAAAAAAAAAAAAATCAAAATCAATGAAAAACCTACCTTTTCAAAATTGCATTAAACAAGAAAACATCCATTCAGCTGTGTGACTGTTGGCACACTGATTCAGAAAGCATACTACTAAGGAGTTCCAATTTACTAATCATTAGTCTAATTACAATATACTAAAAAGAAACTTCAAGTCAAGCTCACTATGTTTAATTTATTTACCTTGTCTTGATGGATTACCATGCACCGGGGAAGATGTGGAGGGAATGGTATCTTTTCAGTGACTAAATACTTGCGTGATCTCATACCTAAAGGGGACTTCTCCCCACGACTCTTCGAGATATGTTGACAGATCCGTAGCTGCCTGGATTGTCGTGCAATTGATGCAAACACCTTTCCGTTATCGCCACCCTTATTATGGGCAATTCCGTTTAAATCTCATTACAACAATGTTAAATTCTTTTCCTCAAGTTAGAGATTTGTTTTCTCTTTATATTTAATATATTCTTATCCATTTCCAACAAACGGTCTCTTTTTTTCAATGAGAGATGTTAATTCTTTACCCATATATGAAATTCATAGTAGCTACCTATCCCATGTTATTATTTCTGCATCCCTATCCTCTAGACATATATTTTTTAATCAGTACACCAAGCAGAAATACTTCAACTGTTGGATTCAAGTATTCCAGTATTCAATTATCACCCAAGTTTTAATTGCCATTATTAGAAGGATATGGTGTGGGGGGGGGGTTTTCACCTGGGGTTTACCAGAATATGTACAGCAAGATGATCTCCTTTAATTTGTTAATGACAATCAATTTAATCGCTCGGGTACATTTTAATTTATAAGATGACAAAGCATTTTCTTTTTCATTCTTTATTAATAGCCCTTTTTTATTTTATCAGAGTATATCTTTATTTTATAAAATCAGTGGGTATGTTTATTAACAAATGACAGATAATCTTTATATATCCCATTCCACTATATTTTAGATATTTTTATTGAACAATTTCTACAGAGGTGGAAGCTTTTATACTCCCCATAGATAACCCTGCCGTGTATGAGTCTCATTCATCATTCTTATTATTATATTTTATTATTATTCCTGCACTTTTATTTCCTTAAGAAATTTTTACAAAAGATCACTTTAATAGGGCTTTTATTATATATATACCGGTATATATATATATATATATATATACTATATATATATAATATCTATATAATATTTTATAATATATTATTATATATATATATATGCTAATATATATATATAGTATTCAATACTAGTATATATTATATAATATTACTATGATACGTATATAGATTTAATACCATTTTACTAGATTTATCATTTTTTTTGTGAGTGTTATACAGAACAATGGCTAAAGAAATGTAAAATTCATCTCAACTTATTATTAAGCTCCCTCTTAATATGATAATCGCAATTATGTTATATTATTTTCATATTTAACTCAGTGTCCTGCTTTCTCCATCAAAGGTGGTGTTAGACTGGCTGGTTCCTTTTCCGGATTTTGCCCAAAACTGACAGTTTAAGCAACTCACATTCTATTTGGTTACTTTCATTTTAATTATATATAATAAAAAATAAAAGCAGTCACTAACATGATATGAAGTCATTTAGGAAAAAATTTTAGTTTATGTAAATGCACACGTAAACCACCTTAGAGATCATTGATTACAGTTTTTAGTATGATATCAATAGATGCACCATGAAGCGGTTGTTTAACACTTGCAATATTTATTCGCTCTACATTACAGGACTTAATTTGGACCGAATTTTCAGTACATAATAGCTTATACCATTCAACCTTATTCAAATACCTTTTGGTTATCCGATAATCACATTTTACTATTATTATTTGAATTGACTTAAAATTAAAAAATGAGGAGATTAATCAAATTCGAAATGGCGAAATTTTTTGTCAAAAATTTAATAACTTTACACTTGTGCCATTTTTTCTATGTCCAAATAAAAAAATCCCAAAAATTAAGAGCTAAATTTGGGTATAATCTATATATATATATTGTCTACTGTAATATACTAATATAATATATCCCATATATTATAAATAATATATATATCATTATATATATATTTATCATATAAATATTATATATACTAGTTATTATATTATAATATATAATCTATATAACTCTATCATCATTGATTATATGACCATATATTAGATAATATATATATACTATTATATTATATCGCTAACTGTACTATAATAATGACTATTATTATTACTATCAGTATTATACTATTATAATATTAAATTATTTAATATATAATATATATATATTATATATATATATATTATATATTATTATATAATATTAATTATAATATATATATAATATATATATATATATAAACATATTATTATATATATAATCTTACAATATATATTACAACATATAAATATATATATATTATATATAATATATATATATATATATATATATATAAATAATATATTATAATATATATATATAATGATTATAATAATATATATAATATTATAGTAATATATAGTATATAGATACTATATTAGTTTAGTATGAGATGGTTAATAGATATATTTATACCCTATTATTTATCCTCTTTAATATATATATATATATTACATTGTACATAAGGTTTCAAAAAAAAAAAAAAAAAAAAAAAAAATATCCATGCTAGAGTTTGAAAGTTTAAACTTTGCATGTCGTAAAGATTAAAGTAAGAATTGATATTAAAACTTTAAATAATTACAATTTAGTTTCTTAGAAATTATTAATTTTGTAAAGTGGGGATAAATGAAATGATAGGTATTATGAAATGAAAAAATTTAGCGAAGCAACATTTTTTTCCCATTAAATGCCTGTAGTCAGTTTTTTCAATATATTAATGCTCATAATCATTTATACCAATGTTTCTTGTAAAGTAAAAAAAATATTGCAATTGAGAAAAATCATAAGATTTAGAAATGTTTATTAATTATGCCCAGAAATCACAAGAAAAGGACAAAAGCATTCCAGTGCAAAAAGGATGGTATCTTAAGGTTTATGGTTAACATCCAAGATGAACCGAGTATTAGGTCACTCTCAAGAACCTTTAAAATTAAAGTGTTTCATTTTCCCCCAAAGGAACTTTTTTTTTTTTTTTTTCTTTATGCTTTCCAAAAAAATTTCAATATATATATAACAGTTTTGAAATTTTATTTTTAGATAAAAAGATAGCACTTTTCCTATATTTTCATTCAGTAATGGCCATTAAATTCATATTAGGAATTGTGATTTTTAGCAAACATTTTTTGGTCGATACATTTCCAAGAGTGTTGTTAGTATATTATAGTATATATTTATATATATATATATTATAATATTACACGCCTATTATATATATATAATATATATATATATATATAGTATATATACCTATATACGTAGTATACTATATTATATATATACATATAAATATATATATAATCTATATACTATACTATATATATATAATATGTATATAAGATATATAAATAATATATTTTTAATAATCTAATATCTTTTTTATTGTAATATATCATATATATATATATATATTTATGTATGGGACGATTAATCGTCCATCGCTCTCTTTCATAATAACTAACAATTTCTTTACTTCTTTCTCTGAAAAAACAATTCCCAACTTTTCTATCTCTTTCGACGGCTCTAACGTCTTATCTGAGAAATGTGAATAACAAACACATTCTTGGGTCTGAATATCATCAACAAATTGACATAGAAACCTCATATCACAATGGTTGCTAAGGTGGCCTTCAAAGGTCTTGAGAATTCTGTTCAAGTTAATGAAATTTAATTCTAGAGCATAGTCACTCTAACCATGCAAGTATCCTCTTTGCTCTTGTACGGAGTACTGCGCTCACAATTTTGGAACTCTTGTTTCATCATCCTTTTGGATCGGGCTGAATCTAAGACTTGGGGACTAATAAACTGTCCTCCAACTTTAAACTCTCCAGACCTTTTACCTCTGAGACGCACCATCTCTTTTCTATAGGTAATAAAAAGTCTCGCGCTAGAGGAAGCTGACCTCTATCATTCCACCACCTGTTCGCCTCCATCGTAGCACAAGGGGTATTTTATTTGAAGATAAATTTTGAGTGAATATTGAAATCTTCAGGCTTGCATATTGTGCTGACTCATTCTTCCGGCCACCTCTGTTCTATGGAATTTCCTGCCATCTTTTTTTTTGTGCTGTATTTAATTTTCCTTTCCTATTATTATTATTATTATTATTATTTTTATTATTTTGCGCTTAGGAGGTGAACTTTTGAGTGTACTACACCTTGTGGCAGATATTGACAAAGAAACTGAATCTCTACTTCACCCCATCCAAAATATCCTTCAGATTATCCTACAAAATCAACTCTCTTCAACATTACCCTCAGATGACCATATGGTTCACAACCACACATACTTTGACCTTTTTTCAAATTTAAATTTAAATTTTAGAATTATAGTACTCACACACATAAAATCTACCATAGCTCTCTACCACAAATCACTCACCAGAATTGCAAATCCTTCTATTCCCATCTCATTCCTTTCCACACCAACACATTTCACACCATCATTTTCATCGTTTCCCATGTCTGTTTCAATCACACGAGCAAATCAAATTTGCCCTTTCTAAATGCATCCATCACCTCTCTTCTCCTCCTTCAACATTTATTTCCTCTGACATTCCATGTATCATACGATTTCATTACATTTTCGCCGAAAATAGAACCTATTACGCTGGCACGACCTTCTCAGAGCAGCTAGATTACCTGGCAAATCGATAATGTAGTGGGCAGCCAACCCAACTACCACCGTCCCTTAGTCGTCTTCTACGACACACAGAACTTGCGATGTTGGCAATTTTTTCTCCCCACACATAGGGATATAAGGGATTGGATGTCTGTAAGATGGTGTCTAGAAAGGGGTAATATTGGATAAAAGATGTGTCTGGAGGATGATGGATGATGACGCAAACAGACACCTAAATGTGAGCGTAAACCATTAGCCACATACGGCACATGTCCTTCATTTTACATACAATACCACACCAAACCAATAATATAATACTATATATATATATATATATATAATATACATATATATATATATATATATATTATATATATATATTAATTAATATATATATATATATATATATAGTATTATCGAGTTTATCATATTATCCAAAATTTCTTAATATTTGTTCAATTAATCATTCAAAATAATCGGCAAAAAATTATGTTATATTGAAAAAAATGTGCTATTTGACATCATATGATACGAGTAATTGTCCCATCCACTTACATATATACTTTTAGTAGATCAATATATAATATATATTATTCCTATTCATAATATGTCCGGTTCGTCGTCACCCTCTCGGATTAGCATCACTCTATACATACTATCTATATACCTTACTATTCATACTATACACACCTATCCCCGTCTCCGCCTATATCTATAGGGTCATTATACCTATACCGACTTCGCTGAATTACCGCCCGTCTATCCTTTATACATACTATATATATATTATATATATATATATATATATATAATATATATATATATATATATTTATATACTATTATATACTATATATATATATAATATAATAATATATATATATATACCTATATAATATAGTATATATATAATAATATATATATATATATATATATATATATATATATTTCAGCAAATTAAATGGTCAACTGAGATTTAGAAGAAAAACCAATTCAAAATCGAAAGAACTTACAGATTCTTCTTCAAACCTTAATGTTCTAGTATGTGTTTACTTTAAAATATCAACCTTTATTATTTTACATTCAATTTTTATGAACTTTGTTAACAATTCTGTTAGATAAATACATCACTTTGCATCTGTGTGGTATTTAATTATGAATTTTCCACATGATATATTGATATACCAATAGTCCAATCTTTGATATTGTTGTATTTGTTTGTCGTTTCAATTTTGCAGGATCATGATGCATCAGGAAATTTAACCCGCAAATCTGCTACTAATTCGACCCCATTTAATAAGAGAAGTGAGTCACAGGATAGGTATAGTTCAAACTCACAGTTGTTTAAATCGCAAAGTGTTTCACAGTCTAATTCAAGTATTACTAGAACAACATCCACACCAGAGCTTAATTTTAAATTTTCTTCAAATTATTCTGTCTCAAAGTCAAATACTCATAGACAAATTTTCATAGATGAAGTGAAAGATACCCTTGGTGTTTTAAAACGTTCACAGAAACCATTAGAAGAGGTATCTGTTGTTGATAGTAAGAGAAAATATAATATTGAGTCAGAAAAGCAACATGAGATGTCCATTTATTCATCAGATTTTGTCAATGATTCCCTTTATAGGAGAGAGAACTTGGCCACACGTATGTTACCAAAAGATGTTGTGAAGAAAGATATTCAGAATAGTGGAATATGTAAAAATTTAGAATCCATTGAATCTAAGCTATCAACAGGAAATAGTTTGAGTAACAATAGTTGGACTAGCTTTTCTATTAACAAAAATTTAAACAGCATATATAATAAACCTCATTTATTGAATTCTTTACCAAGTAAATTAAATGAAAAACCAGTAAGTAACCTAAATACAGTTAATAAACGGGTGGAATACAAAGATTTGAAATCTATAGGAGGGAATTTTGAGAAGTGTAACAAAAACCCTGATAAAGAAAACATTCCTTTAAATTTAAAAGAAGAAAAGGAAGAAGTTCCACATGTATTTTCTAAACCTTCAGCTAGACTAAGACCTTCCTCCATTTCACTCGAAATTGGAAATTCAGATTTAATTATTGTTAATAATCAAAACTATTTAAAAATGGGCGAGCTTGGCAAAGGAGGATCGAGTATCGTATATGAGGTAACTACTTGTAATTTTTATTTGTAGTTCTTTTTATAATATCAATAAAAATCAGGTTTTTGAAAACTTAAAACAAAATTCTTCAGATTAAATTATTCTACTGTGTCAAGAGTTGTTTTTGTTTAAAATAGTTTATGAAACATAATTTATACTCACTTTCTTTAAATGAGTTTAAAAGTTATACTCCTTCCCACATTTGGTTTGTAGGAAGTTAATATAGGGTTTTGGTTCCCTTTTGTAACTAGTTTTTATACTATTTATATGAGAATTTTATTTCCCAATTGTATTATTTCCAGAATGTTACATGCTCAGTTTAAGTGTACATATGCATGCTCTTCTGAAAACTTGATGTATTATTTTCTATTTTACTTCAGTTACTGTAACTTATATTCAGTCAAGTTAGACATAGTTGGTCATGCTATTAATTAAAAATATTTATTAATATTTCTGCCTATTGTAGCAGAATCTTTAACACTCCAAAAAAAAAATATTAATTTAGTTTTGATAAATAATTAAATAATTTATTGAGTAAAAGTTGTAGTTTGTACGTGTGTAAAAGATTGTGTATTTAAACCATACTTACTGATTTTAAATACTGATACTGAATTTACTTCATAATTTTGTCTTTTGATGTATGATCTGAAAAAAATATTTTCACTGAACCATTTATTTGTTCAAAACATAGTTTCTTTTCTTTCTGTAATTATTTTCTTTTCTGTGTGACATTATCTTGAAGCCAATTCGTCCTCATCATGAGTGATGAAGCTTTTAATGCGTTTATTTGCCTTTCTGTACTTGATATCTTAGTTGAAGATACATCCTTTTAGTAAATCTTTTTGACCTGTTGTCATTAATATCCTAGTTTTCTTTCCATATATTTTTCTTCCAAAGTAACATATTTAAATAAGAGGCTTAGGAATTTTTTTGAATGCATAAAGTAGAATGCGTTTGAAGTATTACAAAAAATTTAATCCTGTATATATTTTATTTCATTTGAATAAGTTATAACTAAAACTTCTAAATTATATATTGTGATTAATCTGTGATTTATAGTTTGGTTTATAGGTGATAAACAGATTTACTCATCTGCTTGCTTGCTTTGGTATACGTTATTATTACATCTTGTAATTTTAATTAAAATTAGAAACCTGCCTATCCATATGTTGATTTATATACATTCATGTATGTAATATAGTTAATATGAATCAAAATACCATTATTATTATTATTATTATTATTATTATTATTATTATTATTATTATTATTTATTATAATTATTAAAATAATTAAAATTTATTTAATTTAATTTTTTTTTATTTTTAAAAAAAAAAAATTTTTTAAATAATTTAATTTTTGAATTCAATTATTATTATTATTATTATTATTATTATTATTATTATGTAGGTGCTGGACATGCAGAGTAAGCAGAGAAAGGCCATTAAGATAGTGACCTTGGATAAAGAAGATGAAGCAACCAGATTATCCTATAAAAACGAAATTAATTACCTTCAAAGACTTTGCCACTCCCCAAGAATTATAAAATTATATGATTAGTAAGTAATAATCAGCAATATTTCTTTGTAATGCTTGCTTCACCTATGACGCATTTAATTTTTGAATTTAGTTTCTTGTTAAGGTTAAAACGGTTTGGATAAGTTGTTGTACAATTGTACCTCCAAAGATTTAAAGTTAGTCAAACTGAAATAAACCTAATTTTTTAAAATTAAACATCTTTTCTAGTTAAGTAGAAGAGTATGACATAAGTCGAATGGAAAGCCCCCCCCCCCCCATTACCATCCCCTCCATATCCTTAAGTCAATGTGGGGCTCATCATCTGGGCTAGACCCACAACCATACCCACTCACAAACCCCTCCCCCCCCCATTCACTCCTTTTATGCACCTTTCTTCCCGCCTCTGCCAAACTCACATTCCTTTCCTTCAGACATTTCTTTACTGATTCAAGCCACTTTTTCTTTGGTCTCTCAGCCGATCGATTCTCAGCACACTCACCACTATACATCAGCTTAACCAACCAACTATTATCCATCCTCTCCATATAGGGACCGACCGGGGCTGGAATTTTGCCGGGGCCGGGGCCGGGGCTGCTCTAATTTTAGCCGGGGCCGGGGCCGGCGGTTAGCTAAAATTAGAAGTGTAAGTCAAAATCACTGAAAGTCTTAAAACTTGGATGAAAATTAAATATGATTTCAATTAGTTAATAATTTAAATTATAAAAAAGGAATACATTTAATTTACCAATTCAATTAAATAAATATTTTCTAAGAATTTTTAGAAAATAATTGATTTTCTAGAAGATAAGTTGTTATTAATATAATATATTATATATATATATTATATATATATATATATTATATATATATAATATATATATATATAGTATATATATATATATATATATATATATATATATATATATTATATATAATATATATATATATCTATATAAGAACTACTTTGTCGTAAGTGACTATATTTACTTTAGAGGAGGGAACCTTGGATCTTTTTTTAGTATTCTGTTTTTAAGGTACTCATTTTATTACAAAATGTACACAAATTAAACATTGTTAAAGACACTGTTTTTCTTTTTTTTTTTTAAATGACAAATAAATTTTAAAAGGCCTACTAAATAGTGAAAGGACACGCGAGACCTCTTGCAGGCTAGGACTGGATTTCTTTCTTGATCTTCATCAGTTAAGTGTGTTTCAAGTTGGTCTGCTATTTTCTTCATGGTGCTGTTGAAATATTTTGATGTTTTCAATATTTCATTTTGTATAAATCTATCTTAACTTCACCGGGATGCCTATTTTTGGTAGTTGTTACTATTATAAATGGAAAAAAGGATTCCAGGATTTTGTGATGGTTCGTGTGATTGTATTTCTGATCATCTTTATATTGTTGAAATTGATAGAGTGGCCTGTGTTACGCTTATGACTTGTTAAAGCTGAAATTTATGCTGCCTTGTGCAGGTCATCTGTATGTTGATTTTTTTCTTCTTTGCAAATATGGTTTAACCTATATATGTTTTATTGCAAGTATTGCAGGGATGTTATATATACAGCTTTTGGGGGAGATTTTCTTTTCATTTTGGGTTTGAGAATGTTTTTTAAGGTTGATGTTTTTTGATGGAATGAGGGTAATATTTTTTGGTAGTATTTGTTTTTTAACAAATATAATGGTAATTGAGGAATTGGTAAAAAGGGGTGTTGCTATTTTTTCGGGGGAAAGGTGCTATAGTACCTCTTTTTTGGCTTTGTTAAATGCTTTTGTGATGAAAACTCAGGATAGTAAAGTGATTTGAAAGTATTGTGGATGTATTTAGTTTTCCTGTGCTTAAAGAGGGAGAGAATATACGAAAGGACACGGAGAAATAGAGATGGCAGAACGCGATATTTTGTGTTTTGGAGATAACTTAGATAGAATTTTATGCATATTTAAACCAAAACCCTTTTTAAAACAATAGTTTTATGTATATTAGATATGTAGTGACATTTTTGTCCTCCCTCCTCACAACACCAACCCAATGATGTCCTAACTATATTAACTCTTTCATCCTTCGTTCAGTATACCGTAGAAATGCTTCCAAAACTCTATCCCTTCCTCGATACCTTAATCACATGGAATAACAATTACTTGCAATTTACTATATATAGAAAACCACCATTCGCCAACCCTAACTATATACATTGGTTTTCTTCATATTCCCCAACACAAAATTAGCTGTTCTGTCATCTCTATTGTCTCTGTGCCTTTCGTAAATGCTCTCCCCCTCTTCTGCACAAGAAACTGAAATACAATCCACAATACTTTCAATCACTTTGCTATCCTGAGTTTTTCATTACAAAAGCATTTAACAAAGCAAAAAGAGGTACTATAGCAACCTTTCCCCCGAAACATAGCAACACCTCTTTTTACCAATTCCTCAATTACCATTATATTCGTTACAACAAATATACCAAAAAATATTACCTCATTCCATCAAATAACATCACCTAAAAAAACATTCTCAAAACCCTAAAACGAAAGAAATCTCCCTCAAAGCTGTATAATCACATCCCTGCAATACTTGAATAAATCATATGTAGGTGAAGACCATAGATTTGCAAAGAAGAAAAATCAAACATACAGATGACCTGCACAGGACAGCATAAATTCAGCTTTAACACGTCATAGGCGTAACACAGGCAACTCTATCAATTGCAACAATATAAAGATGATCAGAAATATCGATCACACGAACCATCGCAAAATTCTGGAATCCTTTTGCATTTATAATAGTAACAACTACAAATAAGCATCCCGTGAAGTTAAGATAGATTTTATACAAATTGAATATCTGAAAACATCAAATATTTCAACAACACATGAAGAATAGGCAAGACACTGAACACATTGAACTGATGAAGATCAAGGAAAGAAATCCAGTCCTTAGCCTGAAGAGGTCTCGCGTGTCGGGACTAGAAAAAAATTAGCTTTCCTTTTTAAAATTTATTCATTAAAAAAGCCACTTTTAACTACTTTTTTAATTTGGTGTACATTTTTGTAATAAAATGAAGTGACAGTAAAACATAATACTAAAAGGTTACTAGAAGTCTAAAGGTTATATATATATATATATATATATATATATATATATATATATATATATATATAATATATATATATATTATATATATATATATATATATAATATATATTATATATATATATATATATATATATATATATATATATATATATATTATATATATATATATATATATATATATATATATATATATATATATATTATATATATATAATATATATATATATATATATATATATTATATATGTATATATATATATTATATATTATAGTATATATATATATATATATTATATATATTCAATTAAATAATTATTGAAAAGAGATTTCAGAAAATATTTGATTTTCTTGAAGATATTTACTTTAAATAAATAAATACATTAATATTTTAACAATTATATTTATTTCCTTTTCCGAATTCGTTTGGTATATCAAATTTCGAATATTTTTATGTAAAAAACTCGGAAAAATTATAATTTGGCCTCAATTTTAATTTGAAATCAAGTAAATACCAAAAAAAAAAATACTATATTTTAGGTATGTTTTATGCATTTTGGCATCAATTTATAAAAAAGGAGTAATGGAATTAAAAATATTTTTTTTATTTTTGTTTGGATTAAATTGATAAATTTTGATGTTAATTTACAGTTAACCGGTAGAAAACCCCGGTTTTTCCTGATTTTTGGCCGGGGCCGGGGCCGGGGCCCCGGTCGGTTCCTATCTCCATATGACCAAATCATCTCAATACACTCGTGCATTCTCTCATTTACACCTTTCTTCCCGCAATGCAATTTTCTAATGCGTACATTTATCATTTCATCAATTCTCCTAACACGCCTCTAAGATTTTCCATATGAACAGATTGCACCTTAGATCTATACCTTTATTCCATGCCATAGTTTCATTACTATACATTAACACAGGTAACAACATACCCGCATGCAAATTTCAGTTGCATTCAAGACTTAGTCCCTTTGTATTCACCAAGGATTTAATTGCACCAGCCACCTTCCTACCATTCACAATTTTCTACTATCCAACATATGTTCTAAATATTTAAATTCAGATACTTGCTCCAATTGCTCACCATCCAACCTGACTCCACTCCGATGACTCTCCTCACCCATTATCATCACCTTACTCATATCTGCATTTACTTTCAAACCCCTCCTTTTACATCCCATGACAAACTGTAGCTGATTTTACATTAAATCAACAAGTTGATTTGAAAATATTATTGACTTTTCAGGAAAACGAAGTTTATTAATTAAATTACAAAATAAAGAAAATGAAAATAATCTGTATTTTATTACTGCCATTGGAATACCCACAATGAAATAAATGTGAAAAACCAAAGGCAAATAATCAAAATTAAATAACGAAAACCTCAAAATAAAGACATAGTCAAGAAAAAAAAAGTTTAAACAAATAAATTATTACAAAGGAAAATAAGTCAACCAAATCATAAATAAATGCGAAAAATAAGAATATAGACAATATATTCTAAAGCAAAATATTTACCGGTAAATCGAAATGTACAAAAAAAAAATTAGCTAAAAACTGGCATTATAGTCAAATAATGCAAATAACTAAATAAACAAGTAGGCACAAATACATTAATAAAAAAAAAAATAACACCAAAAGCTATTTATATAACTCGATCAATTTTGGCCAGTTTCATATTTTTATAGCGCACTTTCAATCTTTATAGAGTACCCTGGTACAATCTGCAGCCGGCAGCAAATCCTCACCCGTAGGTTAAGAATAAGGAACAAAAAAACTGAAAAGCGAAAATAACAATGCTAACACAATCAAATTTATGAAAAAAATCACTTTTCTATATTTCACTCCTTTCACTCTTCTAACCTGCTCTAAAATTCTTTGTTTTACCACTTCATACTTAGGTTCACCCACACTCACAACTGCCTTATAAAAATCTACCATACACCCTTTCAAAAACTCGAATAACTCTTTCAGCCAGAACCTTTTATTTTCACTGAACTTCTCTCTAGAATAATTTTTTTTATTCCTTGAAAAAGTCGGCCACATCTTTTGTTCCATACACGCTAAATTTATTGATTTTAGGAATATTCCTAATCAAAATGCTTCTTTTTACATCATGGTCAGAGTCAGTCGATTGGCCTTCTAATTCATTCTCATCTTCACTCTCACCAGAACAAGTCAATAATACTCTTACCTTTTTTTCAAATTTATTCTCCTCTCATGCCTTTTATTCTTAGAGGTTTTCTTTTTCTTTCTCTCTTTCATTTTCATTTTCTCTTCCTCAATCACCTCATTTAAGCAAAAGTCATTCTTACTACCCTCTACAACAGGAGTAGAAGTAACCTTTTGAGTGCCAGCTGTGCCAATTGCATTTGCAAACTTACTCTTTATGAGTTCTTCAAATTTTAAAGCCTCTCTTTTTCTCATCCATTCGTCTCTCCATTTCTTGAATACTCTGACATTTCTCTTAACTTGTCAATCAGCTCTCTCTCTCTCTCTCTCTCTCTCTCCTCTCTCTCTCTCTCTCGTCTCTCTCTCTCTCTATTCTCTCTCTCTCTCTTCTCTCTCTCTCTCTCTCTCTCTCTCTCTCTCTCTCTCTCTCTCTCTCTCTCTCTCTCTCTCTCTCTCTCTCTCTCTCTCTCTCTCTCTCTCTTTCTCTTTCTCTTTCTCTTTCCTCTTTCTGCTTTCTCTGTTTCTCTTTCTCTTCTCTTCTCTCTTCTCTCTCTCTCTCTCTTTCTACTCTTCTCTCTCTCTTCTCTCTGTCTCTCTCTCTTTCTCTTCTCTCCTCTCTTCTCTCTCCTTCTCTCTCCTCCTCCTCTCTCTCTCTCTCTTTCTCTCTCTCTCTTCTTCTCTCTCTCTCTCTCTCTCTCTCTCTCTCTCTCACTTTCTTCTCTCCCTCCTCTCTTCTCTTTCTTCTCTTTCACTCTTTCTCTTTCCTCTTTCTCTTTCTCTCTCTCTCCTCA
>JABUQX010061463.1:0-10000 GCA_015478945.1 Trachelipus rathkii
AAAAAAGAGAGATCTTACATATGTTCTCTGTTAAGCAGGTAGACTATAAATAATTAAATAACAAAATTAAATGTTTGTGAAGAATATTCAGTACTTGGAGGATAAATGAAAATAGTTACTATTAAAGGTGGAGGATTCAAATAAATACAAGATTATTGGAAAAAGTGTTAGTGGTGACATAGATTTGGAAATGACTGAGCGTGGCGAATGGCGTTTGTAGTTGGGTGACACGTGTAATGGGAAGATATGGTGACGTATCTGCGGGGTATGGCACGGATAATTAGTTGCAATGGGGAGTGATCCCGTGAAGCAATGTAAGTGGCTCGTGAGTGATTACGGAGCCAATACGGAGGAGTGTGAATGATCACCTTTGTGTAATGGATTCGTCGGTGAGAGGAGAGACACTCACCTGATGTTCGGTTTGTATGTTCTCAAGTTTCACTCGAAGATCACTCGTCGCCATGCATCTTGATAATTTAAGACCGGGAAGCTCTGTCGGAGAGGAGGATATTATCAGTTGATGGAAGGCGACTTGTCAAATTTGTATTTCCGGGAGGTCCTAAAATAGCTCTCTGGTTCGTTGAGCGATTTCGTTTGATAGGTACGGGCTCTGTGTGAGGTGGTCCCAACATAGTGTATTTGTTTACTGAGATTAGAGCAGCCATGAAGACAGTTGGTGTACAGCGGACAACGCATTGGTTTTTTAGAATTAGGGGGATACCATTTAGGCGCTGGAGGGCGCTGAGGCGAATTCGTGAAACGGCCAAAGAGTATGTGCTTGGTTGAATAAAATTCGGAGAGATAGGCAATGCATTATAGTCATAATTCTGCCGTAATTAATTGAAGTATAGAGGGGGAGGGTAGGGAGATGTTACTTATCACGAAAGACAGCACAGCACTCCACTTAGCTGTTCCGTATTTTTACGACCGTCTTATATTATACAGCTGAGGGTCGATTCTCATTGTGCAGATATAAATAAAGTAGTTTATTATAGATAGGTTAGCGTATAGTATGTATATCGTATAGTCACGTAATATAGTATCGAGGTAGAGGATATATATTATATGTATTTAGTTAGATTCCAAATAACATCGTAGGTGTTCTTTTACTGTATTACTATTTAAAATATATGTTTTTTGTGCCTATATATATATAGATCATTAATGTCAAACCTATCATTATTCCTTCTTTCAGTTTTCCTAGGCTGGGCAAGGACTTCTTCTCTAATAACTTAAATAATACTGTAACTCTAATCTATTTTATAATTTTCGACTGATGGCGGAGTCGTGTGCCTACATTAGACATAAATACGATGGGGTAAAAAGAAATTTGAATTAGCTAACACATCGGCCTTTGGATCCTCGCTTACAAATCTGTCTCTCCACATGTTTTGTGCTATCTTATACTTCCTCCGTATTGATTTGCTTTTACTGTAGGTGTAGATGCAACCATCTCTCACTAAGACTGTTGACTTCTCTCATGTGTTGAGATTCTCTATTTAGATTTCAGCGTACGCCACACTGAGTGGTTTGGGCTACCCTCTCATACTGATTCAGGTCGGAAGGAGGCCAAAACATTCAAAGTATTCTCAACGTCTGGAACAAGTTGATTAAGGAACCAACACCCACACGTCCCAAGCCAATTCTTGAACACTCTTGATTTATGTGATTCACCACTTCTCCTTCTCGTACAAATTACAGCAATTCCCCTCCTATCGGTAATTATTATTCCCCAAATTTGCCTTGTAATTAACACTATTATTTCCTTAAAATGATTCCATTCGAACTTCTTCTGGCACCTCTTATTCGGGCTAATTGGGATGCTTGCGTAGCTTTTATGCAAACTGATCGTTGAACGAAGTCGCTGTTTTATTCCGAAGTAACTGCTCTGCCTTTGCTGAACACAGGTAAGGGGCTGTGCTGTGATAGGAGATATGCAATGCGAAAGGATTTATTGGGTGTGCATTCCACTAAAATTCAGGTCTACGTGTAGGAAATTAGATATAAGCGGGTCATATTAGACGCAATGAGTGTACCTAGGCAAAATCTTCGTTCTCCCAACCACTCTACAGATAATGTTTCGTTTTGCCGGAATAATCAGGGATATTTATGTCGAACTGGGCCAAATGCGTCTCTTACATTAAAATGGAAGTTGGCTTCCTTCTTGACTTATCCTTACTGGAATCAAAATTTTCTGTGGGATAGCACTACAGTGCACGTGATATGCTTACCGATTATGTATAATACTGACTCTATCGCGCACGCAGTGATATACAGCTACCGTTCGATCTAGTTGCTAACACTCTTCTGAAACAGGCTTAATTCTTTTGGTCTTCTTTTTTCAATTTATTCCCTGGGCGCGATTCTGCTCCCTCAGCCCTCTCCATGCCCTCTCAGTGTGTCATGTTCTCTACTGTCATCTACTCATGATCGGTAGTGGAGAATTACTAAGTTCATAGACTCGTGCGGAAGGCAGTGGCCCCAGATGGCATTCCTCCCTGTGTTTGAGGGAGTGTTCTTCTGAGTTGGCGCCTATCCTCGTTCAACTCTCTATGCCTTAATACTAATATATTCCTTCAGTGCTGGAAGCGCGCGATTTGTTCAGCCAATCCCATAAAAAGGTAGCCGCTCGGATCCTTTTACTATCACCCAATTGCCTAAAAAACGCAATAAAATCCTTTGAAACTCTCCTTAATCTCAATTTCCGTTCGCCATATAGAATCACTTCCCTTCTTCAGATCGTCAAAGTATGGCTTCTCGACGTTCGAGATCAACTAGTGAATATCTTTCCTATCTCACTGATGCTAATGGTTTCCTGCCTTAGGGACATGGGGGTCTTGTGTAGCAGCGACTTAACATATCTAAGCTTTTGACAGGAGATGCGATGAATCGTACTCTCTAAGCTCCATTCTTTAGGATTTCCTCCCTTGTCTTTGGCTTACTCTTGTCTATTTTCTTTCATCGTTTCCATTTCAGCTCTTGCTGATGAAGCAACCTGTATCTTCCTTTCATATTAAATTGTGTAAGCAAAGACAAGTTTTGTTCCATCACAAATCTTTTCTCCTTTTCATTAACGCCTTTTAGCTGCACTTTCTTATTCTGTTGACTTATGACTCTCTCATTCTTCACTCATTTAAAATGTGCCCTCGTTTGTTTCTAGAGTTGCCTCCTACAGCTTTCTGACCTAAGTTTTGTCGATCTGGTTCGGGATTTCTCAGCAGGGTCAACCGCATCTTGTGAAATTCCAAACTTTGGAAAACTCGACTTCTTTATATCTCCCTCTCTAAAACAACTCCAAACTTTCCATCCCTTTTGACGGTCTAATGTCTTACCTGTAACAACATAACACATTCTTGGACTAAACATAAAATAGTGAATTGTCTTGGAGGATCTCATGTCACATCGGTTGCTAAAATGTTTCAACAGAAGCTGGGATTCTGCTTCAAATTGCGCGTGAACTTTTTTTTCTTCTGTTCAAATACTCCAGTTTTAAGGGTTCATTCGCCGCTGTATGAATACTGTTCTACATTGGGGTGGATCCGTTCACACTCATTTTGATTAGAGTTGAAGCATAAAATCAAGTTTTTGTGATTTTTATATTGACTATTTTTATAGCTATTGCCATTGCTGTGGTATCATTGTTTTTGTTGCGGGTGGGAACCGTGGTGCCCTATCCCTTTATCTATAGGTATTACAATGGCAGGATGTTCGAGAGAATTGACCTCTCGCATTCCTCACCACTGCGTCGCCCTCGTAACACAAGAGGTGCCTTGTTCTTACATGAAAGTTGTGATGGAATATTGAAAAGCACTCAGGACTCACTGTTGTGGTGTCTCCTTCTCTTCTCAGCCACAATCCTGTGTTTTGGAACTCTTGCATTCTTTATGTTCCTGCAATATTCATCTTCCACCTATTATAAATCGCGTCAACCCCAACTGAGGGCATTGAAGTGTAGGTGCAAGGGACACGGTGTGTTTACTATTTGGTCATTTTTAGTTTTATGTTTGCAATTTTTTTTCTATGTTGCTTTATTTTTATTTATTTTTTTGCCCCACCTTTTTGAAAAGGGCCCTGCCCGTGAGTGTGGTATTAATGTAAAATAATATATATATATATCTAATATATAATATATGATATATATATATATATATATATATATATATATTATATATAATATATATATATATATATATATAAATAAATATTTATTTATAAAAAATATATTTTAATAAAATTATATTAATATAATAAATAAATATATATATATAATAATATATATATATATTAAATAATATATACATAAATAAATATTATCTTCACTTCTCTCATTCTCATTTCACTTTCTCTTTTGCTTTCAAAGGCTTCGCTTTTCAAGGAAAGTAACTCGGCTTTCTCCTCTAGTAACCTAACAAATAATATATCTATATCAATTACATAAAAATTCGAATGTGTCACTTAGATAAAAATTTACCTTTAACTGCTTTCATCACCTCATCACATACCTCACCTACTCACTATAATATACAACCAATAATCAATCACCTATAACCCTCGTACTATACATACCTAATATAATATATATATATATATAATATATATTATATAATGAAAATATATAAAAATGGATTGACCAATGAATATAAAGGTAATACATTTTATTGTTAGCAGGTTTACATTTATATATATATATATATATATATATATATATATACTTTATACTATATATTTTAATATATATAAATATTATATATAAAATATAATAATAATATATCATAATATATATATATATATATTATATAACCTAATACCAACCACCCATAATCCATATATATTAACCCAATATAATACTCATATATACTATACCCTACTACTATACCTTACATATATATAAGAACGGTTCTGGAATATAAAATACAAACAGCAAAATTAATCATCGTTTTTGTATATATTTCTGCCATACCCCACAATAAAATTCATCTATTAAATAAATGCCATCCTTTTTTTCATTAATACCTTATATAAATATCTTTGGGTTACAAATTCTTTGTTTATCTGTAATTGACTTTTCTCAGCATTAGTCCTTTGATCACAAGCTCTTTAACTATCTTTCCTTTCGGCTACATTCTATCTAAAAAATAAATATCACCTTTAAACACTAAACATTTAAGAACATTATTACAAACTAACCTTCAATACTGATAAATGGAAAAATGTTAGAAGAAATGGGCTTTTTGGATGCAATTTTAAACTTTAGTGCTGTTTGTTATTTTGTTCTTTTTTATGTTGAAAAGTTGGAAATATTGAATTGTGATCTTTGCAATTTGCTTGGAAACTAGAATTTTTTTACTTCTTTAATTTTATAGATCTATTCATTATTGAAATATTCTTTAACTCCTGATAATATAACGGATCTTTCATTTTTCACCATAACTCTTGATTAATTAACGGTTTATGTTTTCCTCGTTGCTTCTTGTATTTTTATTTGTTTTTAGATACTCAATTACTTGTCTCCTTTCCGTTAAGTATCTTCTTTATAATTTCCTTGTCTTATTACATTTTATCTCGTATATATTTCATCTTTTCATCAAAACCAAAAACTTTTCAATCTAAAGAACACGGCATAAAAAATGATATTAATCGTTTGAACACAATCTTACGTTTGTATAAATTACTCATCCCACTCAAAAAAAAAAATCTTTAATTTATAAACAATTTACAAACTATTTTTAAAAATAAATAATAAAATAAAAATAATATATATAATAATACTATTTAATAAATAAAATATATATAACAATAATTTTGTACAAATCTATAATATTTTTGTTATTATTGTAATACATAATAAATAAATAAACCAAAAAAAATATAAATTAGTAAATTAATAAATACATTTATTAAAATTAGAAAACAAGAAATTGCTTGTTATTTTGCTCATGTAAAAAAAGCTGAGATTAATAAACTAAACTATATATATCTATATAATGATAAATATATTATAAAAAATCGGCATACATAATTATCTGAGTAAATTAGATTAACATATTGTGTTACTATATATATATATATACTAATATACATATATATTGAGATAAATTTATTCAGAAGAATGGGAAAAGCTCGGTGGAGGACTTCATATCGAGAACAATGGATTGCGGATCGATGCAGGAGACTGAGGGAAATGGACAGTTTTGGATAATGGAGGAAAGAGTTCAGAGAGTGCTGAAGAGATATAGACCCTTCCTGGGAGCGGTTTGTAAAATCGGCAATACATAATATCTGAGTAAATTAGACTAACTTATGTATGTTAACGAAACAATGAAATGGAGGAACAAAATTTTTATTCCAGTTCTTTAAAAAAAATTATATATATATATAACAATGAAGTGGGCGTCTGAAGGTTGGTGAGAGAGATATATAAATTTTTTACAAATGATAAAAAATAATTTGGACAAATATAAAAGCTGTGTTATAAATGATTTTTTGGTCTACTTGTGGAGGTTTCGATGCAGTTAGTTAAATATGAAGTATTATATTCGCAAGGCTTTTGGGGCTGGGAACCCCCTTCTGCTATTTTACTCTTCCCATGAACAATTGTAGGAGTACCAAATATACATTCTTTAAATTAAATATGTAGAATTAATATAGAAACATATTTAAAGTATTATTTGCTTTTCAAATATTCAAGATTTTAAAGCAATAAAATAATAAATAATAATTATTTATATATTAAAAAATAGTATAAATCCTATTTTACTGAAAAAAATCACGTATATATTAACATCAAAAATAAAATATATATATGAACTAATCACCTCAATTAAATATACCTTTATGATTAAAAAACAATAAATAAATCAATAATATAATACTTACGAAACTAAGTCACATACACGTAATTAAACAAATATATAAAAACAACTATAAATAAATCAATAATTAATTAATAAAAATAAACAATATAATATATCAATAATAATTAAATAATAATAAAATATAATAGTACACAGATATAAATCATAATATCCTATAAATATAATAAATACATATAGTACAGTATATATATAATAATATATATCAAATATATAAAGCAAGATATAAGAATAGTATAATATATATATATTATTTAAAATACAGTTCAATGTATACCGATTGAAAAGTTACTTTTGTACATCAATTTTAACACAATTATGAAAAATACAATTTCTAAATATTGTAATATATACATAAATATTAATATATATATAAAATACTATATTTAAATATGTTATTTAATATATTATTTCTGTATAAAGAGAATGCAATGCAATATATAGAGGAGAGAGAGAGAGAGAGAGGAGAGAGAGAGAGAAAAGACTTTTTTTTTTTTTTATATTGTTTTCTATTTATTTTGGTTCTAAATGTAATCAGACAATTTTCCACTCTCCCATTTCTTTTTTTCAACAAACTTTTTTTTTTTTTTAGCTTAACTAGGCCCTACCTAGCATAAACTTTTGAAAATTCTAACTAATGTTTGAGAAATGTTTTCCCCAATATTATACTGCAAAAAAAAAAAAAAAAAAAAAAAAACCAAAATGGACCAAAAACTTTCGATTTTTCATTTCTTCACTCATTATAATATTTAGGCACGGATGGCGAATTTTGGTGATTGTGGTCGAGACTTTAAATTTCAATATTTAAAAAAATTGTGGCATTCCTGCTTTCGCACTACTCTCTAAAGAAGCTCTCTGCTTCATCTCTAATATATATATATATATATATATTATGATAATATATATATTATATAGTATATATATTATATATAATATTAATATATATATATTATATACTATATATATATATATATTATATATTATTATATATATAAGAAAATATTCTAATATATTACGGGTATAAATATTTTATATATATATATATATAATATATTATATATATATATATATAATATATATATATAATATATATAATTATTAATATATATATATATATATATATATATATATATCTATACTAGATACATATTTATTTTTATACATTTTAACTACTAATACCAAATAACTCAAGTGTTTCACTAAATGATAAATTAAACAGCATTTTGAATTGAATCATTTTATTTACATATAGATTTATTAACGATTTAAAAGAGAGTGTTAAGAATGTGAATTGAATTCAGAGAATTCGTACATCATCCTTAGTTCGTCTTGCCTATATTATACAGTTTTAAATTAGTAATTTTATTGATTCTCAAGTTTTACTACCGAGGCTAAAAATTATAAAAAGAAAAAACATTGTCGACGCCATGATACCATAATTTTTTTGATACTGTAGTTGTTAAGTAACTTTGTCTTCAATTCTCCATTACTCGACTAATCGCAATTCAGCACAACTTTACTGATGTTTTTCCGATTCATGTTTTTAATTGTTTTGTACATCAGATAAAATGAAAATTTTCATTCAGATATTGTAATTATTTTGATTTCGTTTCTATATTGAAATTTGTTACCAGTTTTCATTCCAATATTGAAAGTTATGTTAGTTTTGTTCGTATATTGTAATTATTATGAGTTACGACAGTTTCTATTCCTATATTAAAATTTGAGTTTAGACACATTGAAATATTGAAATTATTTTGAGTTTTTCTTTTCCAGGTCTCAGAACATATAACTCGGTTGCAGGATTTTGTTGCAGCATTAAGCAAGCTTCAGATAGACGAGCATGAATTTGCCTATTTAAAAGTCCTTTCACTGTTTAGCTCCGGTTAGTTATATAGCTGTTAAGTTATTTATCTGTTACTAAGTTATATAGTTGTTACTAAGTTGTATAGTTGTTATAAGTTATGTAGCCGCTATTAAAATTCTATGGGCGAGAATGAATTTGAAGTAAATTTCAAACGAAATCTTTTATAAATATGTTCTAATTTTACAAAATCAAAAAATATAAAAAATATAAAAAATAAATTCATGTTTAATTTGAATGAAAAATAATATAAAGAATATTGAAAATAAGTACTTAAAAATAATTACAAAATATATGATTCAATCTAAATACTCATATTATTTAAGCAAAGAAAAAGCAGCAATAAACAAAAATAAAAACAAAAAAATACAGGACCTATATATTATTCTATCGCAAATCAAAGAGATTTTATACTTTCTCATTTCGTCACTGGTAGTAAAACCCCACTCTAAAACCTTGTCAACTAATTCTATGCTTCTATCTTTTACTAAAGTTGCCATGAGGTTTTTCATTGTTCTTGAATGAAGGAAGCTAACCTTAAATACTTCATAAGCATTTTTCGATGATAGGCACCATCTTATCAGAGTATCTGCTTCTTTCAGTTTATTCTTGATGAGTAAATCTTTCAAATAAATTTCGGCTTCTAGAGATGCAATAATTTTTTTCTTCAAATCTACAATATGTTCCGGTAATAAAATGCATTCAAAAAATATCTCTGTTAATTCATACTTTCCATTTGTTATTAATTTTAGGGTAATGTTCTTTAGTAAGTTGAAAATCATATTTGAATCGTTAACCTTTTTGCAATGTTCAAACACTAACTTTAAATTATATCTATCAAAATGTGTAAAAGGATCAACCCTTAAATATTTGTTCATTATTATCATTATGTAAAATTTGTTTTGTGTTTTTTCTCTACAAACGAAACATTTATATTTTTCTGGTGCATCCATCCAAAACTGTCTAAATGAACACCTGTAATTGTAAACTCGTCCATCATATTTTTTATTTTTCTTAATAATTTTTATCAGAAGTAGTCCGAAATACTCGAGTCCTAAAATTCCCCACATTAGTTGCGCATACTTGAGAAAATGAATCTGAAATGGCCAATCCAAAAGGTCTTCCATAACTCTATAGCAGTATCTAGCTTTAGATCTTCTAAAGATTTCAGTTGTTTCCGTTTCTGTGCATTTTTCGAACAAAAACAAAAATAAATTCATATAATAATCTTTTGGAACCCATTTAATGTCAGGGCGACAATTAT
>JABUQX010061463.1:15000-17500 GCA_015478945.1 Trachelipus rathkii
TTTTTTCTCGATAAGTATCGAAAAAAAGTTTGTTCGATGATTTATTTTCAGCGATAGTATGATATATCGATGATTTTCTCCTCAGTATCGACCAACGATATTTTTTTTCCTTCTAGAAATTTTGAGCAGTTTTTTAATATTAATCTAAAATTGATATTTCTTAAGCAAAATGTGTGTAATTTTTCAGGCGCGTTTGGATGATGGTTTACATTTTGGTCTGACTCAGGAGTAATAGGGAAGGAGGTCAGATAAATTACACTAAGAGAAGAAGTAGAGGCCTATAGGGGAAAAACAATTTTTATGAAATATACCTATTGCGAAATTTTACTTTTCAATTAGATATTTAAAAAAGTAATAAAAGTAATCCTATATAATCAGGACAATACTAAATGTTGAAATTAAGCGTACTTTAATTCTAAATTTTTAATTTAATCTGAAATTAGAAACTGTTAAAGTTTATATGTGAAGATTTTCCATTTACTCGAAGCTTTATTCCTAATGTAAAATCACTTCCACTGCTAATTCCAAAGCTAATTCAGGGCCCATGATATAGTGTTTACTTTAAAAAGGTTTTATATATATATATATTATATATATATATATATATATATATTATATTAATTATATTATATATTATTATATATGATATATATTAATGTATGATATATATTATATATATATATAATAATATTATTTGTTAAAATTTGTAAATGTTACTTAACGGCTACAAGCTAATAGGGTAAATTAGTAAATGTAGTGTAAATCAAACGAAAAATTTATGTAAGCAAAATTTTAGAAGTGAAGACCCAATACTACGGTCACAGTTACTTAACGGCTACATATTAATAGGGTAAATTAGTAATTGTAGTGTATATCCAAACAAAGTACCAGAATAAAAATAAATAAACATTTTTAGCGGTGAAGCTAAAAACTTTCTAAAAGAAATATCTGTCTTTTTGTATCATTTGCCGAACTACTTTCTGGCTGTGTGAGGGATATCGGTCCACCAACGATTTTAATTTTGCACACCACTTACTGCAATTCAGACTTTCCCACTACATACTCTGCATCTATCCGTCCTTTTCTATACCAACATATATACTAATATTTAAACGCCTGACAGACTGTTCTCATCCCAGCTGCCGAGATCTAACATAAACTTCACACCGAGAACTGTCCTCATTCAAACCATAACTTTACTCTATCTACGTTACCTTAAACATCTTCTACCATCCTGAAAAAATATCTCTACACAATCCTCATCAAACTCTCTTAGAATTGCCGATCACAAAACAGAATACATCCGCATATAATAGGTAGGGTACCCCTCCAAAATTGTTAAAATATTGGAAAATGAAGAATGAGTGGAGGGGTGCCTTACCTATCATATGCGGATTATTTGGTTTGTGTGGCAAATCTAAGAGAGTTTTGAGAGATTGTAGAGATATTTTCAGGATGTGTAGAAGATTTTTAAGGTAACGTAGATAGAGTAGGTTATGGTTAGTGGAAAGTGAGGACAGTCTCGTGTGAAGTATGTTAGAATCTGCGGCAGCTGAGACAGGTGTAGGTTTAAATATTTAGTATATATGTTGGATGAAAAAGGACGGATGATGCAGAGTGTATGGTGATAGTTCTGAAAGGCAGTAAGGTGGCTGGTGCAATTAATCGTTGGTGGACGTAAACTTCACACAGTCAGAAAGTAGTTCGGCATATGATAAACCAAAAAATCATTTGAATTGCTCCAATTTATTTAGACTCTAAAAATGTTTTTTTTTATTTGTACTTTTGTTTGATATAAACTACATTTACTAATTTACCCTATATGTGTAGCGTAAGTAACTTTAACCATGGGACAAAGTATTCTACCTTAGAATTGTTGTTTTACTGTACTGTCGGTTTGATATCTTCACTGACATTTACTAATTTACCTCGTTAGCTTGTAGCCGTCGAACTGTAACTTTGACGCTATCTTTGCAGAATTATTTATAATTATTATATATATATTATATAGTATAATATATATATTAAGGTATATTATACTATATTATATATATATATATATTAGTAGTCTATATATATCATATATGATATATTATATACCTTTGTAAAGTAACCACTAATCATTGGCCCTGATTAGCGTGTTGCGAGTGATTTTTAGGTGATTTTTCGATGGGATAAAGCTTCGAGTAAAGTGGAAAATCTTCATCATATTAACTTTAACATTTCTAATTTTCAGATTAATTACAAGTTGTAATTTAAGTTTGCCCGTATCATAAACTAGTATTCGTCCTGTTTTATATCGTGATTGTTGTGAGGTGGGGGAACTTTTTATTACTTTTTTTAAAAATATCTACTTTGAAAAGTAAAATCGCAATGGTATAAGTTTCATAAAGATTGTTTTTTCCCATAGAGGGCCTCTACTTTCTTCTCTTGTGGTATTATCTGACCATCCTTGCCTATAACTCCTGAGTCAGAACAAAATGTACCCATCATCCTACAC
>JABUQX010061463.1:22500-25000 GCA_015478945.1 Trachelipus rathkii
AACAATAGATTATTTAGCTGCATTAAAGGACTATAGAATTGAAAATCATAAACGATTCAGAATGTATTGCAACTTTTATTTCGGCCACGAATCAGTGCTACTTTATACTCATTTACCTAACCAATTAAAAGAGGATATTAGAACCGCTGCCGAAAATATGGATTTGGTTAATCATTCAGCTTTAATAGAACAATGCTTAAATTTTCATGATAATTCATCAGCGTTGACAAATTTCCCTATGTTTATACAGAAGCAATCTATCTTGATGGGAAACTACGTATCTTTCAGGCATTTTCCATTGTCATATATCTCGGAAAACAAAACGGATATTTCTACTTCTATTTTAAAAATAGTAGCAGAAAGATGCGAGGTAAATAATTGTCGCCCTGACATTAAATGGGTTCCAAAAGATTATTATATGAATTTATTTTTGTTTTTGTTCGAAAAATGCACAGAAACGGAAACAACTGAAATCTTTAGAAGATCTAAAGCTAGATACTGCTATAGAGTTATGGAAGACCTTTTGGATTGGCCATTTCAGATTCATTTTCTCAAGTATGCGCAACTAATGTGGGGAATTTTAGGACTCGAGTATTTCGGACTACTTCTGATAAAAATTATTAAGAAAAATAAAAAATATGATGGACGAGTTTACAATTACAGGTGTTCATTTAGACAGTTTTGGATGGATGCACCAGAAAAATATAAATGTTTCGTCTGTAGAGAAAATACACAAAACAAATTTTACATAATGATAATAATGAACAAATATTTAAAGCTTGATCCTTTTACACATTTTGATAGATATAATTTAAAGTTAGTGTTTGAACATTGCAAAAAGGTTAACGATTCAAATATGATTTTCAACTTACTAAAGAACATTACCCTAAAATTAATAACAAATGGAAAGTATGAATTAACAGAGATATTTTTTGAATGCATTTTATTACCGGAACATATTGTAGATTTGAAGAAAAAAATTATTGCATCTCTAGAAGCCGAAGTTTATTTGAAAGATTTACTCATCATGAATAAACTGAAAGAAGCAGATACTCTGATAAGATGGTGCCTATCATCGAAAAATGCTTATGAAGTATTTAAGGTTAGCTTCCTTCATTCAAGAACAATGAAAAACCTCATGACAACTTTAGTAAAAGATAGAAGCATAGAATTAGTTGACAAGGTTTTAGAGTGGGGTTTTACTACCAGTGACGAAATGAGAAAATATAAAATCTCTTTGATTTGCGATAGAATAATATTTAGGTCCTGTATTTTTTTGTTTTTGTTTTTGTTTATTGCTTCTTTTTCTTTGCTTAAATAATATGAGTATTTAGATTGAATCATATATTTTGTAATTATTTTTAAGTACTTATTTTCAATATCTCTTTATATTATTTTTCATTAAAAGTCAACCACTGAATTTACTTTTTATATGGGGTTTTATATCTTTTTTAGTTTTGTAAATTATAACATATTTATAAAAGATTTCGTTTGAAATTTACTTCAAACTCATTCTCGACTTTATTTATCTTTAATAATTGTGGTTGGCAATATTTATGTAGGCAATATTTATGTAGTATTTTCTTTATGTAGTATTGAAAAGGATGGAATAGATAATCTTTGATCTTTCTGTTCTAACTGGTGCACTTATTCTTATAATTTGAAATGAATTCTTTGTAAGTTGAACTTAAACGCTTCGCTTCTGGTTCACATGATATATATTTCTTCGAATGAGCTTAATAATTTTTTTTAGTGTTTGTTAGTATTTAATTTTAATCTATATAGAAATTCAATTAATTTTCAATTAGCTACTTAACTTTGTTTAAAAAAAATCTTTAAATTTAAACATTTTCAAGATTAATGAACTAACATACTTTCCAAAGTAAAAATGGGATAAATTTGAAGAAATCGTTTCTAAAAAGATAATTGGCAATTTTCCTTCTCATTTGTCATAAATATAAAATAAATCGTATTTCCTTATTTCTAACAAAGATATCATGGAACATGAATCGGAAAAACAGTCAGTAAGTTGTTGCTGATGCGATTATCGAGTAATGAGAATTGAAGACAGAAGTTTACTTTAAGCAACTACAGTATCAAAAAAATATGGTAATCATGGCGTCTGACAATGTTTTTTCTTTTTATTTTAGCCTCGGTAAGTAAATATTTATTGTGCAATAAAATTAACTAATTAAACTTTAATATTTTAAGACTGAACTATGGATGATTCGATCTCTCTGCAGTCATTTCACATTCTTAACACTCTTTTAATGTTATAATCTATATCGTAAATAAATATATTTATTTTTAATCTTTTAATTTATCATTTTAATGGTTTAAGCAGTATTTCTTATACGCTTGTATAATATATATATAATAATATATATATATTATATATATTATATATAATATATATATTTATATAATATTATTATTATCTAATATATATAATATATATATATACTATATATATATAATATATATATTATATTATATATAA
>JABUQX010061463.1:27500-47259 GCA_015478945.1 Trachelipus rathkii
CAGTATGAGAGAATTCTTTATTGTCTCTGCTGTTCCATTCTGATCTATCAATAATAACTCAAGAGAATATACTAAAAAAATAAAGGAAGAAACATCTTTCTACCAGTTAATGTCTGGGAGAATTTGTTTAACTTACCAAATATATCTTTGTTGTAAAAAATGGGTATGTGTTTCCTAGCTGCTCTGTTTCCACAAATCTACAGTTCCATTTTTATGACAAAATTACTACTTAATGAACCGTAACTAATTTTGTAAATGTTCTTTAAATGTCAAATATTTAAAGGCGAATTATTCTTAAAACATTTACGAAAAAAAATATACAGTGTTTAATACACAAATAGAGGATTTTGCATGAATAAAATTATTCCTGATCTTTATAGAATTACCTGAAGTAGGCCATGCCCCCACAAATAATCAATTCATTTCTTTAAATTGCCTTTTTTTCTATTTTATAAAGCAAAATATGGGAATGCTACGAAAGAAACATGTATGATAATGAGTGATAACAACTGATGTTTTAACCTTATATAAACTTAAAGTAGTTGTCTACAAATATGTAAGTAGCATTATAATGACAATATTAAAAAGTTAATGGAGAGTTGGCATTATGACAATCTCCTAAGAATTATTTGCTATTCACCCCAAGAACAAAATTTGAATGATGAAATAGAGAAATCTAAGTATGCGTTAGAAACAGTTACACTTAATAAACTAGGGTGTACCTAAATTCGATAAATGGAATAAAATCTTTAATATATAAGAGAAATCATACCTATATATCCAGTATCCAAAACAATTGAAGGGCTTATCTTGATTGGAATATGAGATTGTGGTGATTTTCACCGCAAAATGTCATGAACACATAAGTACAATGGACGATTATATCTCATATTTTTATGATTGAGGAAAAAAAGAAAAAAGTAAACGTAATTATATATATATAGGCCCTGTTATGTTTTAAGACTCCGTCAGTTTGGATTTTTTTTTAGTTTTTTTTTTCAACATGGAAGGAGTAATGATGATTGATGGAGTTACCAGTGGTGATGACAATGATTCAAGTCAAAATACTTTTAAACAACTTAATTAATAATTACATAAAATATCAACAAACATCTTTTTAAAAAAATGAATATCGCGAAAAGTACGAACATTACAGAAACAATTTTACATATTTGAAATCAGCGTATAAAAGCTATATTTTACAAAAATGTTAAAAGCAAAAAAAAAAATTTTTTTTTATTCATGAAAAATAAACTTTTTCGAAATTTATTGTGACTATATATAACTGGAATTAACAAGTCCCGGAAAATATTAGATAAATAAATAATATTACAAACATATTGAAAAGAAAAATAATAAATAAAAAAATAAAAAAAAAAATAATAAAAAATTAGGGGGCTCGAGACCGACGGGGGACAGAGAAGGGGGAACGTTTTTTCCATACCCCGTAGGAGGGGCGGAGGAACCCCCACGACACCAATGTACCAAAGGATCATGTCACTTGTTTCCAGAGATGCTCAGCATCTAACATCAACTTCAACACTGAGTTACTGTCTTCCTCATCACAAACCATAACTTACTTTCATTACTACGCTTTACTTCTCAAACCCTCCTGTTACACACCCTGCCAAATCTCTCTACAGGTCCTCTCAAACTCTCTTCACGGATTTCGACCACACTCGAAACTCATATATATATAATATATATTAATATATATATATATATAATATAATATATACTATAATATATATAATAATAATATTATATAATATACAAAAAATATAGACTAAAATTATAATTTATAATATATATTTATACATTTTATAATATTATTTATATATACTATGAGCGTCAAGCGGGTGCTTGGGACCCACTTTTAGGAATATATACTTTTCGTCTCCACACTTTCAAAAAAAATATTGTCTGGAAAATATCTTTTTTTATCTGAAACTTTTCTCAAGGCCATATTAGTAATTGTAATAAGATCACACAAAATTAAAAATACTAATTGTAAATTTTTCTATATAATTACAAAGGGTTTAATGTAAAGTTTTAATAAAGCCTCACTTCGCCTGACCGTGAGAGGGGTGAATCGGACCCCATTTGAGGGTGGGAATCGGAACCATCCATGTTAAATTCCTCATTTTACCGTATTTAAACGGCAAGTTGTATTGTTAATAGATTATAAAAATAATGAAATTATTAGTATCCAAATAGAATTTCGCACTAAGTAATAAAAATGTCATAATTGAGAAGTAAATCAAGAATAAAGAATATAAAGGTGGATCGATTCACCCTCTCCGCTTAAATATTGACATGTTTTTGAATATTTTTTTTTTATATAAATTTCATTTTGTTATTTTAATTTTCACCTTAAGGTAGTACAGTAACTTTTTCGTTATACTGTTACATCTTAATTCTAATACGTAAAAATGTCATTAATTAAATAGTAAAATTACGAAAATCAATGGTGGTCAGCTTCCACGCCAATCATCAAAGTTATTTACCGGTGGTGATTGAAATCGGGCCAAGTATAGGGCCCCGTTGAATTTCTAGGCCACTTATCTTTACTGTTGGAAACAAAAATTTCTCTGACCATGTTTAAAGCTTAACATACATGGCGGAGTGATATACACTTGAAAAAAAATAACATATAAAATCCATCACAATTTTTCAATTTTATAACAAAGTTAAAAAACTGGCACATTTTTCAAAAGTAGAGAATCATATTAAAGGGCATTTGTGTACCCAATTATTTAACTTTTTTCAAAAATTAAAAACTTTCTAGAATTAAAGATGATCTAAATTTATAAAACTTGTAGTAGCTATAGCGTGGCTATTAAATAGCGAAATTTTATATTTTTTTTTAATATTTTTTATATTCTATTTAGAGTTAGGATCGATATACACCCCTCTAAAAGAGCGGGTGCCGGTCACCCTGAGCTGATCAGCGGTAGTAATATTAATGCAAATATTATTATAATATAAGTAATATATATATAAGATTAATTAAAATAATAAAATTAGTTTGTATTATAATTATAATACTTGATATATATAAATAATAGTATAATATAATAGTATGAGTAATATATTACGTAGTTTCTTTAGTAGACATTGTGAGTCCCTCCTCACATATATCTCCAAGTTAGTGTCGTGAGAGATGTGGGTAGTAGATGGATAAGTTTCATTTAGTGTTTCAATATATGTATTATGATAGTCGTAGGTGGTTAGTTAGGTTATTATATGGTTGACAGTACCCTGTGATAATTCTGAATAGAGGCTATGTGATATATTTTGTGAGTAATAAAATTTTAATATATTATTAATATATTTGTTATCCTCAGATTTATATATGAGTATAGTCATAGTAGTATATGTTATAGGTAATATACTAATAGTCATTCGTATATATAGTGATGTACTAATAGTATTATATTTATATAGTATTATGTCCTTGAGGAGTATTTAGTTTATTAATATATAATATAGTATAGTTATTGTATATATTTGCAGAATGAATTTTCGTAAATTTGTCTAAGACAGAATTTGCCAGTCGTTTATTTATACTTTTGTAGCTTGATACAATTTCTAAGCTTCGCCTGAAGTTAAGTTGTATTGTAACGAGAGGTTGTTGCACAATTCCTTAGAGGTGAACACTGTGTACTTGTGTAAAAATGTACTATTGAACCAATTTGCGTTTGGGCTTGACTGGATAAGTGTACTATTGTGATCGATTGATTACGAGAGTGTGGTACAGTAACCACTCATCGAAATTGAATAGTGTGAACATATAAGTAAGCTTCCCTAAGAATATTCACTTGGTATGGTTATTGAACAGGGTCTCATACGACACAGTTTCCGTTTTTCGTTTGTTCAAACTGCCCTGAGAAAGTATCTTACTTTACGACAGTATGGGAGGAATCTAGATGAAGATATGCGATTTAGTCTCATCCAGCACTTGGATTCTTAGGTTGGATTAAAGATAAGTTGGGTTGTGTGAACAACAGAGACTCATGTTACACGTGGGTGGTTCTCTCCTAGCTTTGTCTGACATTATCTCTAGTTCAGCATGCAGTTACGATCACAAGTAGATTTGGTCTAAGTAGATTGGATACTATAGAATAATCAAGAAATTACTGTGTCAGTAGGTCTTCCCTGACACTCAGGTAAAGTGGTTGACTTGGATGGCCAACTACTGATATTCTTATAACCTGTACGGGATGCCAGCATTTGTGATGTGGCTCGACTACCTTAAATCAAATACAAGTCTCACATGAGATGTAGTATGTGTTTATCTCAATCTGAGAATATGTAATTTGTTCCTCCAGATTATATGCATTTGAACTCCGTGTACTCTAAGTGGTATTCCACTTTTTTTGAGAATAATCGTTAGCAGTGATAACATAGCTCTAGGAGTAGTAGGAACTAACTAAGGAGACTATATGAAAACTATCTCTTCAATTAAGTGCTTGAGAGTGACAGGCCTAACTTGAAAAAAAAGAGGAACATTGGAGACATTTACTAATGCAGTGAGCACTGAGAGGGGTTTAACAGACAGTGGAGTTGCGAGAACTCTGGTCAGAGGAGTGATTGTGCAAACGGTTCTGTCTTTTGCAGCAAAAGTATTACTTGCTACATCTAATGGATATAATGGCTGCTCATAAGCGTCGTCGCATCTTAGCACTGAAGAGATGTGATTCATAGTAAGGTGGCTATGTCGTTAAATTAAACCACCAACAGACCTCCTAACATTTAAGACGAAAGCGTTGCGTGACCTAAATAGAACAACCTATTGTGTTACCCGTTATGCAGGCACTTGTGAAGGTGGTATATGGATTAACAGATATGATTTACAGAAGAGTGAATATGTGTCATCTAGCCATTGTAATTAATTGTTCTTCAATGCTAAATGGGGGATGAGTGGCTATTGGAAGAGTTGATATATTCCTCTCTCTCATGAACAAGCGCAATGATGTTCACCTCTCAGCGTTTGAAGTCGCTAAAATCAGGCGCGTTAACTTCGCATCAATGCAAAAAGATTAGATCGCTAAATTGTCGTTACTTCAGCTATCCTATTTGAATGCTTCTAATGCTTCAATTACCCATTCCCCAGACCTATAAGGCAGGGGATATTCAATATTCTCTTTTCTGATAAGGTACGTTGGAGAATCTTCTGCCAAAGTCAATCTCAAATAAGCTTCCAATGGGGAATACCTCTAATGTGGTATGGGAAACCCAAGTGGAAATTTGTAGTGCCCATCCCTATGATATATGCCATTTTAATGATTATATTCCTCCTGTATTTGTGCGGGCACTAGTTGATTAGCTTGATAATATGGAGAGAGTGGCGGCCCCTAGGAATTACATGAGAAATAGACCTAAATTAAATAGTTGAGGGTGTTTGAAATTGAGAAAGATAACCCCCCCCCCGCCCCCCCCACCCCCCCCCCTCCCAAATGGCAATGGCCAGAGAGACATCGTTGATAAAATTTCCTATGTGAAGACCACCGTATCTATGGTGTAATAATTAATAATACTGTGGCTGCGAAGGAAAAAAACATTTTCTCTAAGACAGCTACATTAAATGAGGGGAGTTTTTTGACAAAGAATTTTTTGTATATTAAAAGTTATAGAGAAACAGAATATTTGGTCTCCTGTTGACGCAGATGTTTACGGACAGTTTTAGAAATTGATACCCGTAGCAGAGGCCGACGACGACGAACACGTTAGTGGTGTCCTCCCGGGATTAGTGTATGGATGGGACAGTTATAGCCTACACTGTCAGTTATTATTTATAATTATATTATGTTTTATATAATGATTATTATTTATGATATAATAATTATTATGATAATATCTTATAGAAAATACTCAGAAATATATGATATTTTGGGATATATATCGTAATGTAGTATTATGAAGCTGCTCAATTGATTATTTTAATGTAGATTTCTTTGATTATTCATATTATATATTATGAAAGTTATATTTTTTTATTCTTCCCTCAGTATATAGTATATATATGGTATACTTAATTGTTGTATGTGATTGGTTACACGTGCCGAGTTTGACTCAACTGCAAGTGATTACGTCTCTTGGATGAGAGAAAATTATATACTTTGCTCCGGGACGGTGGGAACAGCGAAGAACCAAGTCTTTCGCAATAAACCCCCCCCTTTTCCGAGCCGCTGATGGGTCACTGATAACATTGGCTGAGCCACTCTCTCGCTGGGCAGGCAGGGCCTCTAGAGCAATTAAGATTTCTCTTTGTTTCTTCTGTTCTGTTTTTTGGAGAATCCAGAGTTTCTCTCTTAATCATCTCTTGTCTGTTTCGTTTTTTCTTGGTGAAGGGACTTCTCTGTCTCTTTCGGTGTGTTGAGTGTCGAGTGGATGAAAGCCGCGGGCCTCCCCTCTAGAGGTGATATTAACGTGCCCCCATTCTGTCAACAACGAGTTGGATTATAACAGACAATTCAAGTGTATGGTTGCGTGACGTGGTATATCAATCTGGTGCTGCGCCATTTCTTTTTTTAGTGCCACAGAATATAACCCTCAGCGTGCTTCACCTGGTGCTGTGAAATGTAACCTCTCTTTCTATCTTTCAATTCTCTCCTTCTCCCTTTATATCTTAACCGAGCCCCTAAAATTATTGGGCATATTGAACAATTTAAATAGTTTTAACGGCCTGAACCTATATTTTAGCTTTATGAGAAGTTATTTACCAATTGTCACTTAAGAAAAGATGTATTGCATAGTATTATAAATCCATTTATACTCAGGCCATCAATGCACGATGAAAGCTGCTTTGCTCCTTTCCTCTAATACCCCAGTCTCACGTTATACGGTTATGACCGCATCTCTCGCCCTCGACCCCCACACGAACACTCCTCTTAACACTGATCCATTTAACAATATTCACTTAGGCCACACGGATACTATAGCTGAATCGTCACCTCATTTTATTTGGGTATAACTGTATTCCAGAGCCTGAGTAAGAAATGTCAATGGCTAATGCTCCTATTTCCGTCTCCTGAACAGGCACGCATTGTATATAACGGATGCTTCAATCGGTCTTTGTTTTATTCTGTCCGACCCACCTACGTCAAAATGCTGCTCCTGGGCCATATTCAAACCTCACACCACACTATTCTAATTATATAAACATCAGATGCCAAAACCATCTTCTATCACCTCCGTACGAGCGACGAATTTACAACAGCCCACCACACCATGCTTATAGGTTTTACACAAGAATATTTCACTCGCTTTAAGTCGTTAGAGATCTCCTAGTGTAGTGCGTTAAACCAGTTAGTTATTTACTTGACGAAACTTATATAGGATAGTCTCTTGGTCTGGATTTATAATTATGCCGTTTAATGCGTCTCCTATGGAGATAGGATTTTAGTATAGCTCTCTCCTCTTATAGTCTCACGAATATATCCGCTCTTTCAAGTTAATTCGCGGAGTCCCCTGATTGCTTACCCGGAGGTGGGTTATCTGCCGTAAGTACGTGGTACTGGCTTTTCCCCCTCCCTACATCCTCACTAACCTGGTGACATGTTTTACTAGATTACAATCGGCTTACGTTTTTCCTATTCTTGATTCTTCTAAACTCCTTAATTTACGTCATCCGCCTAAAAAAAGTACTCGGCCTACATACACTTTAACTATAAAATGATGAACTATTTTGAATATGACTGACTGACTGAATACTCCATATTTAACCATTTTACGCAATCGACTCTCTACACAAGCGATCCCTACACAGCGTCTCTTTTGTATATTGTTAAACATATACCTCACTCTCGTTTAATCAGGCAAACCCTCTTTATACCTCCAGGTATGACCTACAGGAAATCAGGCTATCAACCCCAAATCTTGCAACCTCTGTGAGATCAACAATTATCAATTGATTAAGTCAAGAATAACTCTTTGCGATATTACATACAAAACCGTACACCCGCACACATCTTCTAAACAAATCAAACAAACGCTAACACATAAAAATCAACCTCTACACCGACCAACTACTACCAATAAGTTATTCAGAAAATACTTCAAATAACATCTCAACTCTAGACCATAAGAAAACTGAGCAAGTCAATTAAAAAATTTAAACAACTCTCAAAACTAACCCCCCACAATCCACGAATCCATCTTTACCAACAACTCCCTACACTTCCCCAAAACAACATCAGACAGTGTTTCGATATACATATGCCAACATCTCTCGAACACCAACCCACCCCGATAAACCAAGGAAATAAAAAAACAACTTCACGAAAACTCCATATTAGACCAACAACCCTATACCCCCCATCAACAACAAGATGACAATAGAAGCCATAAACCCTCAAATTCAACATGCGACAGGTCCAGACTTCAATATTCCAACCTACACTAAAAACACGTGGAGAAAAAACCATTCTCCTAATTACAGAAATCTTTAATAAATCATGGCAGCTCAACTACATACCCCCAATCGGGAAGCAAGCATTCATAATTTTCCAAAACTCAAACAAAAAAAAGACCCTAACTCCCCCTCCTTCTACCGCCCCAATTTCTCTTCTCTGCTCCATTAGTAAACTGCTAGAGAAATTAATTCTGAACAAAATTTCCATAATTCTCCAACCAGATTCACAACACGGATTTCACAAAGCAACCCACTCTAACAACATACAGCCCACCTCCTCACCTAAACACATCATTAATGGTTTCAACCCAAATCCCCTTCTCATAGCATCATAGTCACTGCAATTAATACATAAATAAAGCATTGATACCGTCCCACTACATATGATTCAAAAAATCCGTCACTCCCCCTTAGAAAATAATGCAAAAAATGAAGCTCTCCAATTTCCTCACCAACGGTTTTGCTAGCTAAGGTCTTATACAAAAAACAACCTCTCCCATTCAGAATCAAATTACCAAAATGGCTTCCACAGGGCGCCATATCTCCTCCTTTTTTATGTTTTAACTTTTTCATCAACAGATTTACCTACCCCAACCACCAATCAACCAAATTTATAACTTACGCAGACGACATCAGTCTTATTCCCAACACCCAGAGGTAACAATGGGCCACACAACATACCCAAGGATATTTACCATCTGATTAAGAAAATTGGTTAAGCTCCAACAGATTGACGCATCCCCCCTTTAAATCCTCCATCACCCTTTTTAACACTGGACCAGTCACCGAATCCTCCCTCCATGCCTATAATCACCTTGACAACAACAACCCCTTCCGGTTAACAAAACCCCAAAAAAATACTAGGACTTACTGTATGACACACACATGACGTTTTCCCCCAATCGACCAAATCACTTCCTCTCAACCCAACGAACTAAAAACACCCTCCTGAATCTCTCTCATTACCATTAATTCAGCGGACAGGGAAACACACACTCACCACAACTTATAAACCACTCCTCAGAACGACCGTCATCAATCCTCACCAGCATGGTTCCCAGCACTGCTAAAATCGGACACAAATAAATTACAAATTTCTTCAAAATACAGCCTCCTCAGAATTATCACAGGGCGCACAAAACAACCACGCCCAACTCCAACATTTACCGAGAAACTGTCCATCTTCGCCCATCTCCACACACTTGTGATTTAGGTGGGACCTCACTCTATCAGAAAACGATTCGTAAATTCACCATCGCCCCTTATTCACCAAATTCTTGCTCCACCCACCCCGACAAGGGATAAAAATTCCCCCCCTTCCTTCACCAGCTCAATTCTATTCAAACATTAACAAATTAATTTTCTCCTCCCCCTCCAAAATAGTCATGGATTTACAATATCCATTCACATTCTACATCCAAGCAGATACCTGCGTAAACCGCACCAAATAACAAATTTACTCAACACCCCGCCCAAAACTCTCCCTTAAGTGCAAGAAACAGCTGTCCAGAAGAGGCCAAATCAACTCGCTGGAGCAGTCCAGGTCACCACCCGCGGGGCTTCATGCATATTATAAATACAGATTACAAACGTAGACAACGTCACCTCCCCCTCGTTGCGCTAGATGTCACATGCCAAGACACAATAGGCAGCCTTCTTTCTGATTGTGCCCTGCTCTCGACGACCCCCGCGCCGATTTCTCTATAATTCTCTTTCCAATATGACCCTGTGGAACCGCCCAGAGGCGGCAGCCGGCTTCCTGGGAAGCAGTGTGGGCCCTCCAATTAAGGTGGCCAGGGGCCAGAGTAAGTAAGTAAGTAAAGTAGTAGTTGTTATAATTATATACAATATATTATTATATATATATTTATATATATTTTATATATATAATTATATATATATATATATATATATATATATATATATATATATATATATATATACTAATATATTATATATATATATATATATACTATATATATATATATATATTATAATATTATATAAATATTAAATTAGTCTCTTTCTTCTTTTCTATTTCCTTTTTCAGTTCTTTTCTCCTTCATCTCTCTCTCCTTCTCTCTTTTCTCTTTCTGCTCCTTCCCGCTGCTGTTTTGGTGGCGTCGCAATCGATCGCTTCTTCTCTGTTGCCGCCATCTTGATCTCACGTAACTGCTTTTCTCCGTCTTCTTCGATCCTGAATTGTGTATTTATGTGTCTATAAGTTCATGGTATTCAGCAAGATGTTTAAGGTTAGTTTTTTGGTTGATCAAATTGTACTGCTTTTCAATTTTGAAGTTTTGCTGTGATTAACGTTCGTTACGTCGTATGTATTTCTGGAGTAATTGTACCTAACGGATGTTTTAAATCACAAAAGTTGTGTTTATCAGTGATGATGTTTTGCGTTTTAGAATTGAAGTGCTTTATTCGTTAATTTTTGTGATCTCGTAATTTCTGGAGTTACAGATTACCGTTTATTTTTATTGTGTTACCATTGTTTATTTATTAACGTTATATTTTCTTATTATTAAATTGTCAAAATTAAATTATATTATTAATATTGTGTTTTGCCTCAGTTTACCGAAAATAAAATTGATTTCCCTTTTTATTTCTTTTGTAGCCGAAAGAAAAATTTATATATGGTAAAACTTTTCTTTCTGACCTTCGATTTTTTGAAACCTTCATAAGCATTTATAAACTAGTATTATATTTGCTACTATTCAATCTTATTGTTATTTTCAGTTATACTTTATTGTTTTTATATTGTGTATCATGTTTATTTATTATGTTATGTTTTATAATATAGGTTTCTGGCTTTCTGGCTTGATTTTGAATCTGGAATTTAGTGGTGTTATTTCATTCCTTGCTGCTACCTTTCATGAAGGTAGGTTTGAAGCAGAATTCGGACATTAATAACCATATCAATCTTCTACACCACTTCATCATGGTTCCCTGGAGTTTATTGGACTGAATACAACATCCAGCCATCATTATATCATACAGGGGACGCCAAGCGCCATTTTCTTTTCTTCCATTTCATAGACGATTCTACAGACGGCTTCACGTTTATGTAAACCAACAGTGTCTCATCATTAAGATTTAATATTTTCTCATTTTAACATTCTTTTCACACCTACCACCTTTTGTAAATTCAAGATATTATTATTTATATTATTTTAGCCCGTAAAAAGCGGCTAACATTATCAGAGTTTTTTTGAACCCTACCAACGGTTATATTTTGGGTTTAAACAATTTCTGATCCTGTTATTGCCTCTATTTTTTACTATTTAGTTTTTAAGTATATTCAAATATATAATATATATATATTATTATATATTATGGTATTATATATAATATATATATATCATATTATATAATATATAATATATATAATTATATAATATATAATTAATATTATATATATATATATTATATTACTATATATATATATATATATATATATACTTTCATACATATATTTCTTTAGCAATTTTTTTTAGAGATTAAGGTACAACACCTATAATATTACCGAGATGAACTCTCACAGGATAATGTAACTAAATAAAGTTTGAACAAACTCGGCAACTGCCTGGATAATCTGCTACGAACCTATTAAACATCATACCACGTCGTAATACGCACGGGGTTGGTTACCCCAGCGTCAAACTTTATTTTATGTACTATGTAATCCAAATTTTACGGACCTGTCCTTTTTCATTCATACTGCATTCCTCTTCGTGATTCATACTTCCTTCAGCATCCTTTCGGTTGCCCGCATTTACCTCTAGCTCCGGCTACACATTCAACCTCGGCTCGGCATACATTCCATCCTTCAAGCTCCGGCTACATTCTCCATCCTCAGTCCGAGCTTTCGCTTCCGCACTTCCGGACTCCGGGCCTCACAAAGTCTTCACTCAGCAGCCTGGCCAAACGCTTTAAAGCTCTACCTTCATATGCTTTCCGCAGCACTCCTCGCGTCATCTTCAGACTTCACAGCTACATCACCACCAATTTCCTCTGCAGAATGGATCAAGAGTCGAAAATATGTCAATCGATAAAATCATGCCAGCATTCCTGGATTCCGATTCCGTTGTTCCGATTGACACAATTTCACTTCCTGCAGCCCATCTTATCTGTCGTTCGCCTTGCTCAATATCGGCTCTGGCCAACCTTCTCGCTTCAGGCTCTAACAGTCCTCTTCCATCCACATACATCTCCCACCGTTCTCAATCAGTTCCCTTCTCGACCCGTCTGGCACAATCATCTTGCAGGACGGACGCCACATCCGTGTCTTTAAAAACGATTTTCCCAACTTCTTCCCCTTTCTCCCCGAGGTCTTTCCCTTCGAGGGGGGGGGGGGGGTAATTTAGCCTCTCGATTTCTTCTTTTTCTTTCTTTCCGTCTTTTACTCTCTATCTCTCATCTCCTTTCTTTTTCTGGCTCTTCTTCCCACTGCTGTTTAAGGTTGCGTCGCAATCGCTCCGCATTCTTCTCTGTTGCCGCCATCTTGATCTCACGTAACTGCTTATTTTCGCGTCTCTCTGTCCGATCCTGAAATTGTGTTTTATGTAGCATTCTCATAAAGTTATATGGTATCAGCAAATGTTTTATGAAGTTAGTTTTGGTGATCTTTATATATGTTAACGTGCTTAAAGAAGTTGCTGTGATATATACCGTTTCGTTTACGTCGATATGCATTCTGGGTAGGTACCTAACGTTGTTTTAATAGAACGATATGTGACTTCAGTCATATCATTTGCACATAATTCCATAAGAAATTTATTCGATATTTTTGTATAGGAGAAGTAAAATTTAAGTACTGAGAAATTTAATATTTTTGAGAAATTATTTAATAATCTAATATTTTAGATTTTTAAATTGTCAATTAATCTATACTTTTGATAGTATGTGTTTTTACCTACAGTCTTACCGAAAGATAAAAATTGTTTCTCCTTTATTTAGTTTTGATGACGAAAGAAAATTTTATTTTTTATTAGTAAACTTTTTCTAAAAATCGTAAAAGAGAGTAAGTAAACTCTTCTTAAACATTTAATTAAACTATTAAATTATTTTTTTTACCAATTCATTCTTTTGTTATTTTTCATTATATTTATAGTTGTTTAATTGTTGTATCTGTTTTATTTATTTAATATGTTTGAAGGGATGTGAATCTACTTGTTTTGAAAAATTGTATGCTGAAGCTGAAGAATGGTGTAGATTCCTTGCTGCGACCTTTCATGAAGGATTGGCTTGAACAGAATTTTGACTAATAACCAAATACAATCTAATCTACCACCACTTCATATATAATACTATTATATATATATTATATATATTAATATATTATATATATATATATTATTATATCATTATATATATTATATATATATATATATTATATCTATATATATATATATATATATAATATATATTATATTATATAATATTATATATGATATTATAATGAGATAAAAGTATAAAGGACTAGGTAGTTTTAATTAGTGGTCAACCAAGCGGAATGTTCAAGAACGGAAAATAGATTCAAGAACTAGACTCAAGAATTCGGTAATAGATTAGAACGGTAAAGACAAGTGAGGAGAAGCCCGAATTCCTCTCGGCAACGTCGCTATTAGATTGAGGTAACATAGGTAAAATAGCGAACAACCTCACTCATTAAAGATGAGGAGGGATTCGACCAATAAGCTGGAATCTGGGGTGGTCAGGGTATCGTTCTGGAGATGGTGGGAGCGCAAGAACCATTTGTCTACTAGTAGCATCAAAGCCTTACTTGTCTTGGCCTAGGAGGAGCCAGGGAAGTACCAGTAAGAGGTACTGACTAAAGATGAAATCCGCCATTCTTTAAAAATCTTTTTTATTTACGGGCGTAGTCATAAATTAATCTCCTATATAATATACTTAATTCTCCATCGCAATAAAAACCTTCAAGTTAACTACAATAAATTACAATGAGACAAAGTTTAACATATACATCAGGACGTGACGGGGTACTATACATTAATGGGAAAAGAGTTCAATGCGTCAAGGCATAAGACCCCAAGTCCAGAGGCCTAACATTCAAACTCGACCCGAAGACCACTTAGGGAGAATGGAAGAGAGTGGAGGGTGCCATACCTATTATATGCGGATGATTTGGTTTTGTGTGCAAATCTCAGAGTTATAGAGGATTGATAGAGAGATTAGTCAGGGTGTGTGAAAGGTGATGTTTGAACGTAAGCGTAGATAAGAGTAAGGTTATGGTTGTGAGCGATGACGGTCCTAGGTGCGAAGTTATGTTGTTCATCCTGTCTTTTTAATTGGATATTAGGATGTCTTGAGTTTAAATAATTTAGATATATGTTGGATGAAAGGGAACGGATATTGCAGAGTGTTAGTAGGAAAGTTGTGACTGGGGAATTAAATCCTTGGTGAACAATTAAATGTTGTGTGGGACGTAAAGGGCTAAGTCTTGAGTGCGCTAATGGTCTTCTACATGAGGGTATGTTTTTTAACAATATGTTGAAAATTTGATGTTCACAACCAATAAATAACCTCATATACCGTAATTAATGTCAGTCAAAAGCTAAAAGTAACGGCACTTCGTTATTTTTCGTTTTAAAGAAACTGGACGATAACGGAACTACTTTGAGTAACGATGCGCCACCTCTGTAATATAAGGCTGATAGAGAGATGGAGTGAATTAATTCGTGTTGGATTTCAGCCCCTCGATATTATTTAAGCTATCAAAATTTTTGATTCCTTAACTCTCTTAAATAATAATAATAAAAATGAAATTGAAAATAACAATAAAATGAATTCCTCGTGGCGTAGGAGGTTGACTCGCCAACTCTCATGCGAGGCGACGCTGGTTCAATCCTCCTCGTAGCAGTTTGAGTTTTATCTTCATGGAGTAAAATTAAAAAGACTGCAAACGTTGGTGACGCTGGTTTGGGATAGCCGGCCTTTGAAAGTTCGATTTCCTGTAGTCCTCCCGTGTCACCCTCTGAAAAGGGGATAAAGCACGCTAAAATGAAGTTTTTATAATAATACTTTATCAATGAAAATTAAAAGTATTTATTAATGGAAAGGAGGGAATGATTTGTGGGTTTCCGTAACTGATTTCATAGGTTCAAATGCTGTTCCTCATATATGTATAAATATTTAGACCAGGGATTAACTGCAAGGTTTCCAGTTTACGATGATTATAAATAAAATTTACTGGTACAACTATGTTTTTAATGTGGATGTATAAAATTTAAAAGATACGGAGGGAGCCGTAATCGTTGATGGCGCTAGCAGGTTCATTCCTTCATCTAAATCTTTATCCATAATTAATCTTATGGTTCGATCGATGCTGTTCTCTGGCCATTGAGGCTTGAGACAGTGGGGGTGTTCAGTGCGTATCGGGGTGGAAAATTTCTCGTTCTATTACCATCGCTAATTTTCATTCAGCTAGAAGTCGTTGCAGGGAGACACACTGACGACGGCAAAGTTGGGTTTCAATCAAACGAGGAGTTAGCGCTCACCTCTTGGTTTACTGACCAGCACTTTCTCGGCCTCTTGCCAAATATTCTAGCACTTTGCCTGTTAAACTCTGCAACTCTATCTTTATTCGATCTGAGATTTTGCTAATCTCCAACTGAAGTGCTAATCCCTCTACCTCATTATATTTTTTCTAATCAACCCTAGACGATGTTCTGGGTTCCTCATTCCTACTCCTCCTCTTTCAGTTGTCCTATGTCTTCGCTGTGAGTTAATTTGATTGGGTGCATGGAGCCCTGAAATCTATGAACGTTTAGGCGAGGCGGGTGGAGCGCCGGAACGGCTTCCTCCCCTTTCTGATGAAGTGAATGCTTTCCGTGCTATTCCTCCCCTCGCTTCAAACTATGCACTCTGTACTCAGATACTAGTTTTCCCTCAGTGTGTAGCTCGCACAATGTCAAACTAATTCGAAAAAGGGAAGCCGCTCTTGCAAAATTCTAACTATCCCTATGCTGTCATTTGATTCTATCGAAGATCTTTTGAAACCCTTTCTCAACTCAATTCTTAGATCTATGAAAACTCATTTCCGATCGACGTACAGTCTTTGGGCGCTTCCGAGGTCTTACTGGCGATATACTTTCGTATTTAACAGATTTTTGGTTTTTCGCTCTTAGAACTACGGGGAGACTTGCGTGGTGGCGCCTTGACATGATAACAAAGCATTTGACCGAACTATGGCAGCGCGTCACTGCTCTCAAGCTCCCCTCCTTTTTGCATACTTATGTCTGGCTTTCTTTCAAATCTATCGATGTCGGCTGTTGTTGATGGACTACTACTTTTTTCTTTTTAATAGTGGTGCTTCTTCAGGGGTTCTGTCTTATCTCAAACTTTATCATACTTTTCATTAATGATCCTCACCTTGCACCTCTAACTGTTATCCACTCATCATGCCGATGACTCGCGGACCCTACATTCTTCAACTCGTATCAATTCTGCCCCTTCTTTTACTTTTAGAATTGCCTCTGTTCTTAATCTTTCCGATTCTAGTCTTCTCATTGATCTGGATAGAATTTCGTGGATGCGGTTGGTTCAACCTTTGAAAATTCCAATCTTTAAGAAACCCGAACTTCAAATCTTCTCCTTCCAAAACACCTAACTTTCTATCTCTTTCGACGGTTCTCTCGTTTCTCCTGTTGACAATTTATAAATATCCCTCTGGCTTAACAGATGACAAAAAAATGTCTTTGGCAAACTTCGCATCACAACGGTTGCTAGGGCGGCCTCAAAGAAGCTGGAAGTTCTACTTAGACTGATAGACTTTTTTTTCCCTCTTCTCAGTTGCTCCAGCTATACAAGGGTCTTTTCATCCGCTTTGTATGGAGTACTGCTCTTCATAGGGGTGGGGGTGGCTCTGGTTTTCACACGGCTTTCTGGACAGCGGTCGCAAGTCTTTTTAGGCCAAAGGCTTTATAAACTTCTGTACTTTCCAGTTACTTGACCCTCTATCTTTTGCGGCGTGATGTTGATGCTTTATCTCTATCCTATAGGTACCGTAGCAGCAGGTGCTCGAGGGGATTTAATGATAAATCTCCTTGATGATTTTAATAGTCCCAATTAATTATGTAAAATAAATGTATCTTTACTATGTACAAATTTCATTTACCAAAGGTATTATTTTGTAACCACCTTTACCGACGCCCTCGTATTAGCACAAGGGGTGCTGTGTCTTGCCATGAGTTTTGTGTGGATCTTGGTACTCCAGGCTAGTTCGCTGTGGTGCTTCCTTCTTTCCCATCACCTCTGTTCTGTGGAATTCTCTTGCTGAATTTAATCTCCTCACTTTAAAGCCTGGGTCTGTGCTCATATGCGTAATTTGCGCTAGAGGATGAAAATTTTGGCGATACATACATCCCCTCCTTGTAAAGCGCTCTGCCGTGAGTGGTGGTGACTTTAACATGCCGATAAAAAAAAGCTGTGACTGAAACAAAGATGAAAGGAAGGTGAAAGGAGTGGTATAGTGTCGGTTGTGAAATGGCCGCGTGTGGTGTGGGAAAGGTATGAAGAGGGGGATAGAAGGTTTGCCAATTCTGATGACTTTGACTTGTGGAAATACTATGGTAGATCTTTTGTGTGTGATACTATAATTTCTAAAGGGTTAAATTTAATGTTTGAAACAGGTCAAATTTGTTGTGGTTGCGACATATGTTTCAATCTAGGAAGGGTAATGTTTGAGAGTGCATTTTCTGGAGTAAATCTGAATGATGTTTGATATGGGGTGAGTAGGAGATTCAGTTCATTTGCCACATATATGCCCCCCAAAGATTTTTTTTTTTTTTTTTTTTTCTGCAGTTGCTTCACCACCACTCCAACGGGCAGAGCCTATTTTGAGGAGGGGGTGTAGTCGCTCAAAAGTTCCACCCTCTAGCGCAAAATTACGCATATGAGCACAGCAGGCTTTAAAGTGAGAGATTAAATTCAGCAAGAGAATTCCACAGACAGAGGGAATGGGAAAGAAGGAAGCACCACCAGCGAACTAGCCTGGAGTTGAACCAACGTCAGCACAAAACTAGTGCGCAGACACAGCACCCTTTACGAGGGCGTCGTAAAGGCGGTTTACAAAATAATTACTTTGGTAAATGAAAATTGTACATAAGTAAAGATACAAATTTAATTCTTAACATATAAAAATTGGGACTATTAACAATCTAATCAAAGGTAAAGATCATCAATAATCCCATTCGAGCAAAACCTGCTTGCTACTTTCGGTAACCCTATAGGATCAGCGGATACAAGCTAAAATCACACAACTCCGCACGCAAGAATACAAGAGGGTCCAAGTGACCTGGCAGTCCCAGAGTTTATAAGCCTTTTGCCTTTGGCCTCGCCTGCCACACAGCGCTGTGACCCAGCAGCCCCCCCCCCCCGTACAAATGAAGAGCAAGTAACTCGCATACCCGAAAGCGGCTTGAAGACCTTGTCATCAGCTGGAAGGCCCTGAGCAGAAAGGGCACCACAAGCCTTCACGTCTAACGTCGACAAACCTTCCAGCCTTCTTTGCGGCCGCCTAAAGCACCGTTGTGATGCGACGGTCTTCAGACATTTTTTTATTCATGTTACACGCAATGCATAATTAATAATTGTGCCACGGGCACGACAACGAGCACGTCGGAGCAGATAGGACGTTCGGTGGTTTTTGAAGGAAAGGCGTAAACTTGAAAGTTGGGTTTTTTTCAACACGACACTTGACCTTTCACCAAGGTTGACGACCACGAAATCCGGCTTCTAAATCCAGCTCAAGCGAAGACATAACGCATCGAGATTAAGACGCAGAAAAGGCGAATTCTGCCTTCACCCTGGGAGCGACATTGATACGAGTTGAAAGAAATGTCGGGATCGAGTCACTCGGCATAATGAGTGGATAATTTCGCGGTGCAACAGGTGACTACCATTACATGAACCAGTACGGACATAAGTTGTGAATACGCAACAACGCGACCCCTGACAAGACAACACAACTAATTACACAACGCACAGTAGTGTCCCATCACCAAAGGCGACATCGCAAACATTGGGACCAGCCAGGACCAATTAGTAAATGCAAACACAGGCGGGAAGCATTGCGAATGAGCAAAGTGAAACCGCGTGGCCATAACTTCGGTCCAAACAAATGCTTTGATAAATCTGTCCCAAGCGCCCCGCCAGTCTCCCCGTAGTTCCTACCAAGAACACGCAGACGACATCGGTTCTAACGAAGTACTAATCGCCAGTCAAGGAACAACACCTCGAAGCGCCCACGCTGTACTGTTCGACTCGGAATGACGTTTTCATCTGAATCTCAATTGGAAGTTGACGGAACAAGGGTTT